>JAVJAQ010001854.1:0-18454 GCA_032362365.1 Zygogramma bicolorata | reverse complement strand
CTTTTCTTGAGAAGAGACATGCCTGGGTTCTCGTAGAATTAAATTCCAACAAGTTCATGTTACCCCATTCTATTATTTTTGCCGTCGTTAATTTTATTGACGTGAATGTTTCTTTGAATTTTTGTTTCTCGAGGTGGTATGGGGACTCTGGAAGAGAAACTGCTATGGAGAGTACTGTCGTCCGCAAAACTATGTACTGAACAAGATGTTTTCTCGAGCAAATCATTGATATGAAGCAGAAAAAAAGTAGGCGCCAGAACTGAACCCTTTGGAACACCTGCATTTATTGGGAGAATATCAGATGATACTCCATCAACAACCAAATACAGAGACCTATCAGACAAGAAACTCTTCAACAAAGCACACAACTGAGGAGGCAAACCATAAGACGGCAGCTTAGAAAGGAGACCCCGATGCCAAACTCGATCAAACTCTTTTCAAATGTCAAGTGCAACAGCTATCGTATCTCCGAATTTCTCGATCGATTGCTGCCAAATATGAGAAACATAAGCCAATAAGTCACTGGTTGATCTTTGAAGGCGAAATCCGTATTGTCGATCATTAATTATTCCTGATTTCTCCAGATATTTGATGAGCTTCATATTGATTGCTTTTTCAAGACTTTGGAAATGATAGAAAGCAATGCAATTGGTCTATAATTACAAGGTAAAGTTTTCTTCCCCTTTTTGGGAACTGGCTGAACTTTTGCTGTCCTCCAGGTCTTAGGAAAAATCCCCGGGTTATATGAAAGGTTGAATGATTCACAAATTACTGATGTCAATTCCGCAAGCCTTATTCGTCTTCAGGTCCATTAAAATATTTCTTATAGTTTGTTGATGAAAAATTATCTCAGGCATATGACTGTCTACAGACGTGATATTCGGGAGATCTATTCCCGATGAGTCCAGAGTAGAATTTCTTGGTGGCTTGTGATCCACCTTCTTTGGTCAAAGGGGGGAATGAACTAAGAGTGAAATTTTTGGCGACAGCATTAGCAAATGACCAAAACGAACGAGAACCGTTTGGACATTCAACAAGTTTTGAAAGAATTTTCTGATTATGTGCTTCTTTAGCAGCTTCAATTGTTGCAGTACACCAATTTCTTGCGTTAACATACTCAGATCTCGTCTCCAAACTGGGGTCTTGGTGCCAGCGATTGAATGCCGTTTGTTTGGATGTGACAGCCTCAGAGCAGCTTTCATTGAACCATGGTTTCTCAGAATGTGCTCTCTTTGTACTACTTGGAATGAATGTTTCCATTCCCAGAACAATGGTATCAGAGACTTCTTGGGACATAGAGTGAGATCACCAGATGAAAAACAGACCCTTCTCGAAGGAAAATCAGAGAAAAACATTCGAAGACCGTCCCAGTCTGCTGATTTGTAATGCCAGACACGACGTGCGGGTAACTTACCACTCATTGGAGCCAAATACGAACAAGTTGTTGAAATCAAAGTGTGATCAGAATTGCCCAAGGGGGAGTGAATTGTGATCTGATAAATATCAGGATGAGTAGTAGGAAACAAGTCCAGTGCAATGGCAAAATGGTTATTCGTATCAGGAATACGAGTGGATTGATCGATGAGTTGTTCCAGATCATCAGTAATAGCAAATGCCTCTGCCTGTCGTCCTCTTTCATCTGTTCTATTCGAGAATTTAAGCCATGAAGAATTATGTACATTAAAATCACCCAATATGGTGACCTCAGCTGTTGGATGGTTTTCTTTGCTGAAGTCGATTTTTTCCGAAAGAAATTCGAATAGTCTGTCAAAAGAGTCATTGTTAGGTGATAAATAAAGACAACAGACAAATTTAGTTTGTTGATGATTGACAAGCTTACACCACATCACGTCAAAATCTTTCGGTTCCAGCCCTTCTTCGCGTTGATTCGATAAATAATTTCTAGTGTATAAACAAACACCACCTTTGAAACGGAAGCGAGAATAGAATTCATAACCTGGACAAAGCATATGTACATTATTCGTATATGAATTGACCTGAGTTTCAGTTAGAATAGGAATGTCAGGTTTTTCGGTTTGCAGATGGTGCAGCACATCATTGATATTTTTATTCATACCACGAATATTACAATAATCAATTCTCAATACTTTCGATGAAGGTTCCCCCCGAGTACCTCCCACTCGAGAATCCGATTGGGGGGGTATTTTACTTCCGGAGTTTTTTACTCTGGGAGACATGATCATCACTTAACAAATTCAATAGTTGGGGAAAACCGGAAATATCAACCCCTTTACTGAAACGTGAATCAACACTTCACAGCACATATAGTTGGTATGGTGGTATCTCACCGGGCGATGGTTAGACCATCTTCCACCTGGGTTATCCTTTTAGTCGCCTTCTACGACGGGCAGAATCTACCTTAGGGTTATTCTAATCCGACCCCATACAGAGACATTCTCGCAGATGAAAAATACGAATGGAACATATGCTGGGAAAATTCATACAGTGAATTGAATATGATAGAATGGTTGTACTTATCTTATCTCCAAACAGTGCCAGATGTCAAACCAAATGTCAATTTACTTTATTGAATATCATACCAATAAATTGAAAAGCGGACTGAAAGGGATAGGTCCCTTGTCACCAATCATGCTGTTTTTGTGTGTGTATTGGTGAGAAAGTAATCAGAATAATCAATAATGGCAGATGACGGACCAATAACTTTGCAAGTAGTAACTGCACTGGATCATTATTGAGAAATTGATTAGAATAATTAGCAGTAACGAACAAAGTCCTTAGCTTCAAATTTAGTATCAATTTACTTCTCCTGAAGATGCTAACTTTGGTAGCGAAACTCGCGTCGAGTGCGAAAATATCAGTTTGGTGTTAGGGTAATTGATCTCTAGGAAAAGTTTCTGTTTTTCAAGTATTAAAAACCTTCATATTTCAATGAATTTTTTTTTAAATTGAATTGAACTGGCCCATACTTAAAAATCTACACTCAACAAAAAATATTAGAGTTTCCTTACGATTCTCCCTTAAAATGGGTTTACAAAACCGCGACACGTGTTTCGCTATACAATAGCTTCCTCAAGCAGGATAAATTGATTATCATTAATCATTTTTTTGTAGATCCATCGATTTTTAACAGATTGATTGAAACAGCGTGAATTGATAGCGATAAGTATCCGTGAATCATATGAAATAAAGCAAAAACATGGAGTGAGATTAGTTTCTCAAGATACCCAAGATCAACTATCTCAATTATAGAATGAATAATGAATTGGTCTCTTAGAGATATCTCCATGAATAAACAATACCTATATCCGGTTTCGGGAATCTTATTTGCTAAGGATGAATGAAAACAGTTGCGAAATGTTCCATACAAAGTGAGATATCTTTTTTTTTATGACAGGTACTGACTTCGGTACTCTCAGGTATCACATTGATAATCGGGGGTTATATCCCGAGTGCACCAAGTTTAATCGGTTAAAATGTGTGCTGCACTTCCATGATTCTCGAAATTTTGCTTAGCAAATGACTTGAGTGCATGATAATTCGATAAAATCCCGAGACCGCAGGTCGAGGGATTTTATTTTAAATTATTATACACGGAAGCATTTGCTTGAAAGCAAAGTTTTGGAAATCATGGAAATGCACGCATTTTGGTCGATTGAACTTGGTGAAGGAGGGATATATGTTTAGATTATTTCCAGAAAACATGTAAACTCAGGAAACATCAAAGTCGACCACAGGAACAATATAGTACCAGAGATATTACCTGAAAAGTGATCCAAACGCCCGGTTTATTTCGAACATTTTAATCGGTTAAAAGGTCTAGTGCATTTAATCGCTGTAAAACTCTGTAAAAGCAGTCTAGCCTTCAACTGTTTCATCGTTTATTCGCATTGAGGGAAATAATCGATTTAATATAGGGTTTTTCTCGATATTTATGAAAAACTTGATGGAAAAAATATCAAATTCATTATTCCATACTTGCCAACGACATTCTCCGGAAATTTCAAAAATCAATAGTACCTGAACAGTTATAATATTCGATAGCTGAAAAAAGTTACAAAAGCCCCCCTAAGGGGGCTGTATGTTAACAAGGAATGCTCCAATGAAGTTTCTTTATATGAAAGATCCTATCCTTTTTTCGATGAGGGATCACCTCCTCAAATGTTTTACACTTATTCAGTTACACCCTGTATAAATAACATGTCACAAAAATGACAAT
Organism: Zygogramma bicolorata; assembly: GCA_032362365.1. NCBI lineage: Eukaryota > Metazoa > Arthropoda > Insecta > Coleoptera > Chrysomelidae > Zygogramma > Zygogramma bicolorata. The sequence continues at coordinate 14,256 of JAVJAQ010001854.1, read as the reverse complement.
ATACAAAAAAAAATAAAACAAAATTAGTTGTACGAGTGTCGCAAATATGCGCAAAAAAATGACCGTTTTTCCTGTAGTTAACAAGTCGTTCTTTCGAATAAATGTAATAAAGGATCGGTATAATCCGATATAATAATTTACCTGCGTAGACTAATCAAACTGTTGAAAAAAGAATTCCTAGAAATATGATTTTTAATTCAATTTTACAAAGAATTTGGAGAAAAAATTCGGTGAATTGGGTTTTTAGTAATTTAAAAAAAATTGGGAAGCTGCTGTCATTAATTTACAACACACGTGTATTTTGAATGGTCCATTATAAAGTAGTAATAGTGAAGAAATAACTATTTAGCGTAAGAGGAGGGGACTTTTACGCCCTGCATAACACATGTTTTTGTCTCGACCTTTACTTCACACTCTTCACAGCGATCGCTGCGCACATACGACAATTATTTCTTTGTCAGAATAAAGAAGATGAGATGTACCTGTAATTATTTTTTTGCAGTGCTCATTATCTCAACACTATGCTGCTTCACCACCGCTATTGTCTACCCGTACATGATGAAAGTGAGGGAAGTTCACAAGAAATGTTTCGTCGGGTACTCTTTCTCCACAGGATTCGCCATTTTGTTCGAAATAGTCCTTCAAACCGAAATGGCTAGAGGAGGATGTAATATTTTAGGTGAGTTGAGGAAACTATGTATTGCTCTCAAGATTCAGAAGTCATCTACACCCATACTCTAACAATACACTCATATGCCCACAACACGTTTTATAATGAAATCCATTACGATACAGATTTTTCATACCGGTACAGATTTTCAACCAATAGAAACCCATTATTTTTCAATCAAGCATGATGTTCATGCTCTGCATTCGACGTTTGTCAAGTCAAAATCGGTATAGGTATTGAATTTTTGAAGAATATAGCCCAACTTCGATAATCATAACAAAATGTCTGATACCAGCGATATGGGAGAATCACCTTCGACACCTTCACCAGCAGAAATACAGTTGTTGTTCTAAATTGTTGTTCTAAAATTGTTCGTTTTCGTTAACCAGATGACGAACGTCAACCCTCAGAAGTCGAAACTTGTGCGAGCAATGGATCAACGAGGCCTTACCTTTTAACGTGCGATTACCCAGCACGGTGGCCCGGCGAGGATTCGAACCCCGGCCTTCCGCTTTATAGGCAGATATGCTAACCACTACACTACCGAGACCACCGAGTTAGAATGAAGAAAATTTTCATTTGACAAATGCATGATTTATCTCTTATTTTCTCAATCAAATTTTGTGAGCTCTCAGTAAGCGAGCTGTCTAAGGCGCTGAGATTATAGTAGCTAGTTATACTAGTTGGAAGAGACATGGGTTCGATTCCGGTCTCGAGTAATCTTTTTTTTTCAATTTTTGATCTTCTCTTCATTTCTCATCGTTTTATTTCTTGAAGTAATACCATCAATTACAATTTTGTAGAATTGTTCAAAGAAATGCGTTCAATTAGTATTATTGTGTGCAATACAAATATAAATATAATATTTGTAGTTCTTCACTATTTATCGGGTGTAGCGTATGCAACTCTCATGTAATGGTTGTCAATACATTCGCACCTTCGGTTCGTTTCGTATCCCGGTTGATGCTCGTGTATTATTAACCATCATTACATGATCGTTGCATAATATACTATTATCTACAACTGTTGGGTAATGATTATGATTTGACACTTTTTTGAATGTCATAATGACGTTTATCACCGCACTAGTGCTCTTTTGAATCTATTACCGCACTATCAACTGAAATAAATCGTTTATTGAATGAATACAAAGAAAATTCAAATAGGAAACGTTAAGAATTCAACAAAACCTTAGTTCATTGAGGTAGTAACCTTCCTTTCTCTGCACCATCTTTCATACCTATCATACACTAAAGGGCATTTTTCTCCAGATTTTCTCGTTTTTACGTTCCTCGATGGAAAGTGATCCATAAAATGAATTTCTACCGCAAGAAATTGAAGAAGCTGCCAATAAAGCTGCTTTTGAATTATTGTCTAGTAAGTCAAAGCAACAGTACGAGTTTTCATACGATCGTTTCTTGAAATAGTGTGATCAGAAAAATGTCAGTGGCAAGGAGGCCAGTGAAAAAGTGCTTCTTGCATACTTTGAAGAAAAGTCCAAAATGTGGAAGTCGTCAACGCTTTGGTCGAATTCTATGTTGAAGTCGATGATGAACATAAATAATCATGACATGAGCAGATATTACAAGCTTGTGGCTTTTTTGAAGCGGAAGGGTGAAGTATATCGACCAAAAAAGTCAGAAGTATTGACAATGGAACATATTTGAAATATATTTAATGCAAAAAGTTGCTGCAATTTTTGGTGTTTTTGGAACCTGTCGTCGAGAGGAACTGTCCGAATAAATTCTGTTACATCTACCAATGAGACTGGCAATGGAGTTTCTTATCATAATTGTAGTTTTACTAATTGTACGTTTAATTGAATAAACACTACTTCATTTCATTCATTTTGAATTATATCTTTATATTTTCTCTACAAATGAATAACTTTTAACACTAGTACTAAAAATGATTTACTTTTAACGCCAGTGTCATAAAATGGCATTTTAGACACTGAAAGCATGCGTCAAAAATTATACCTTTACTGACGTTTGTAGAAAAATATAATGTTTCTATGTTCGTTTTCTTTTTCAGGGTCACTATTTTTCTTCTCCACTATATCGTCGTTCGTCTGGCTGGTGTCTCTGTGCATCGATCTCATAGTTAGATTACGGTAAGTTTTATAGCGAAGTACACTGTTTTATATATGAGATTTCGTGCCGATAATGCGATAATATGATGGAAGTTAATGACGGGATATTACGTGTTCTGATAAGATATTGATGTTATGAAACACGCTAATAAAAAATCGAAACTCCGACGGGATTTTCGTGTAATAACGTAGAATGGAATGTGTGACATAATCATGTAAACGTTCCTTATCTTTTGCAAGACGTTCCGAAGAAACGGGCCACTCTTGAAATTTCGTTATTAAAATATCCAATTGAGGGCTTAGTATATGAACTATTATAAAATGTCAATAGCTTTTTCTAGGAATTTCAAGATAAGCGATACGCCCTCTGGTGAAGACTTTCAAACAATTTTGTCCCCAGTCTTTTCTTTCATCTTTTTTTGCACTATGAAATCAGGAAAGCACACGTCACTCTTCACATTCCACACCTTCCACCTGCTATAATCTAGTTTTTGCACAAACATTGCCATATTCACGAGAATATAACTCCATTTTGAAGTTTCCTGACGCCGACTCTGTAGCTGAATTTAGTTCTTAGGAAATTCGTAACTTTTTTCAGTGCGAGCGCCATCTGAACTAATTTAATGGAGAACAACATGAATCCTATTATCATAGTAGGCATATTATGTCGCCAATTTTGCCCCAAAATTTTTAGGTTTGAGTCCCAACACAAGAGTTCATAGACATCTTAGTTATAAGGTGATATAATATAAAAAAGGCCATTTTAGAACTTCTATCGAAATTCTGACTTCTTCATTAGATTCAGCAGTTTTTGTATCGTCATTGTCGAGGATTTCATCGAAATAAGCTCTCAAATAAGAAAGTTGTGAGAATGAAAATTGGTGTGGTGAAAATTCCGCAGAGGAGGGTATGCTTTAGATGGGAAAATTTGGGCCTTTTCTGGGAATATTTTTCAACGCTTTCATGTAGTAGCACTTTTTTTTTTAATTTAGTATAATTTATCTAATGTATAGAAAAAATAATAACTTCTCATCATTATTTTCGAAAAATGCAAAGTGGCAATGTTGCTCATCAATGATTATATGAATGATTAATTGTCAGAACTGACATTTACTTATTTATAGTGTTGTTGATAACAAATAAATGCATCGTTTTCTTTCCGATTCGTTCATTTAATTGAATCATTCGGCATATTTTTGATTTCAACTCTATTTATATCTATCTAGTTGTTAATTTTACATGGCTCCAAATGCAGCTTCAAAAAGATGTGTCACAAGATCCTCCTTTCCATTTATTTTTTCCCCAGATGACGCACAGTCGCCATCTTGAAATTTCCATGTTTTCATATCGATTTCACTCTCGAATATATAGTAATCTTACATTAATTTCATTATGCCAATTTTCAATTTTTCGAGTTGACTCGTTCAAAAAGTAAAAGGGAGGAAATAGAGGCACTGTTTATAGTTTATAATATTTTCAGTTATAATTCTCTGCTTTCAACATTTTTTTCTTTGTCAGTTCAATTTTAGTGAATTGTTGTTAAAATTTGTTGCAATAACGATGGCACTTTTTCTTTTTTAAACTTTTTTATTTGAGCTTTCAACAATGCAACCGTTGACCCAAATTAGACGAAGCCCTGTATAAAAATTTAAACTCTTTGACAGTGTTTTTGGCAAAGTTCAAGCCTAATCACAATTATCTCGCGATTGAAAGAAATTCAGATCAAAAATTAATCACCAATGACGATGATTATTACTAATTACTAATTTTCAGCAATCTGGGGGGAAAGAATAACGAAAGCCGCATTTACATGTACATCGCAGCTTCATTGGCAGTACCCAGCATCGTTTCGTTGATAACTCATCTGTCCAATGGAAATAGACCAGCGGTGCCAGAATCGTTCATAAAACCCAGTAATGGCGAGAGTGTGTGCAAGTTCAAAGGTGAGCACTTATTTTTCAGTGATAATGTTCAAATCGTGTTCGACGATCTGTTTCTTTGATGGATGTAAGCATAATGATCTTTGAAACGAGTTTTGATGGCTTGTCGGCTTTGACCAATATATTCATTACTTTTGTCGTTGCTTTATAGTTTTTAGTACAAGTCTTCACTGTATCAAAAACGGTAAGTTCATTGGTCAGAATCGGCCAACCATTAAAACTCGTTTCAAAGAACATCACTCGCATAAAATGAAAACAGAAACGTATAGTAGTAGCATGAACAGTGACAAAGGATGGAAATAACGTGTTTTTCAAATTGCGTGAGCCTTTCGAAAACCGAACATCGGTTTATTTATTTTCTAGGTGGACTGGCACTGTTTTTTGTACCTGTTGGAATACTGGTATTCGCAAGTTTAGGCTGTTTGGCATACTTCTACTTTCTCAGAAGACAAAACGAAAAGTTGTATCCCAGTGATCATGAATGGGTGAAGCATAGGGGAAAATTCAATTACATGTGAGTTTTCAAAGAATTGTCTTTTGTTTTACTATTAATGAAAAATTATGCATTTACGAATTCTGAATAACTTGAATGTTTTAGTCAGATATCACATTCTTTTTATCGTATACGATGAAGAACGTCAAAAAATGTGAATTTTATTTGAAATATTCCACCAGTTATTTGCAATAACTAGAGCCATCTACAATTGAAAAGGATATATTAACAGCTGTAACACATTCTGTCTACTTCATTTCATACAAAAATTGTATAAATCAATGGATTTTCTTCGTTTTTCTGTACAGATTCAATAGCTTGATCGAATTCAAAGGAAACTTGTTGATCTTCTTTGAACATAAATGACAAAACAAGAACAAAACATCAAAATGGGTAGGTATCAAAATAAAGAGTGGTCCATAGAAAAGTGTCCATTTAGCTTCTCTCTTTTGTTTGTAATTCAAGGACACATTTCGGACATATTCTTATATGTCTAATATATGTATTCAACCCCCTAACGAGGAGGTGACACAACCCTGAAATTTCAATTTGAAAGTGGAGTCGAATGATATGTCATGTGGAAAGGCGGTACATTATCTTTCTTATAATATCTCATTTATTGAAATTTACTTGAAGAACTAATGCAAAAACTTCGTTAAAAGCATTAACCCAATAATTGTATTGATATATATATATATATATATATATATATATATATATATATATATATATATATATATACAGTTTCATGATTATATGTGAAATTGGTTTTCTGGGAGTTTATCCGTTGGTTTGTCGGTATTGACTTTCGACGTTTCGCAACATCTCAGTTGACATTTTTTGACTTTTGCCAGTTCTTAAATAGTTTCTTGATCGGAACTTGTAGCCGATAAGATCCGTTCCATTAGCCGTCGAGTCGATTTTGGTTGTCGGACCTTTGGCTAATGACTGTTCAGGTAATAACGATCGGTCTGGTTGGTGGTGACCTGCATCCACCGAAGGACCATTTCAACACCACCACCAGACGGGTCACAAAATAAATTTCTAGGCAGCGAAGCAAATAGTGCAGGTGAACCATTTCAGAACACGCCAAATCAGGGAAGCCATCGGGATAGAAAAACACGGAGAAATAAACAAAAGAGACGACTCTCAAAATATTCCAAATGTCTGGAGGGCCCTCATCAACAAAAAGAATAACAGTTCAGGAAATGGTCCTTCGGTGGATGCAGGTCACCACAAACCGGACCGACCGTTATTCCCTGAACAGTCACTAGCCAAAGGTCCGACAACCATAATCAATCTGACGGCTACAATTTACGACCGAGAAATCATATAAAAACTGGCAGAAGTTTTTCAAACAACAGTTGCTACCAATTCCGCATATATATATATATATATATATATATATATATATATATATATATATATATATATATATATATATTCACGCGAAAGGTAAGCCTTGTAATGTTCAAAGAACACCTCGCGAATTAAGGGTCAGAAGATACGGATTAACATTCACTTTGAATTTTTGAAGTTTGTAAGCCTCAGGAATAACCTCTTTCGGCAAGGAGTTCCAAAGCTCAGCTGTTCTATTGAAAAAAGATCACTGAGCAAGAGAGGTTCGACAGGTCTCCGAGTTCACAAAAAAGGGGTGGGACTTCTGTACTCGTCGAGTCATCCGTGTAGATATTGCCAAGCGTGGAACGATTGATAACAATTGAGAAGAGCACCGATCATGAAAATATCTATGGAACAGAGACAAGTCTTTGACCCTTCTACGATGCTCCAATGAAGTGAGCGAGTCTGTGAGCGAAGAATCACCAACAAGACGGATTGCCTTTCTTTGAATAGAATCGAGAAGCCTCAATGAATTTAATAAGTTGTGAAAGTTTTCTTCCGCACCATTTCGACACTGTTTCATTAATTTGTTTACATTTTTTCAAAAATAGTTTTTTATCGGAAATTTTTCTTTATAATGGGTCCTGGGTGGTCTTGAATGATCTCTGAATTTTTTTTGTACTTTCCCCGCGTTCTGATAAATGATCCATTTGTTTATTTACATTTTTCATGCGATTTCGGAATAATGTAGAATCTGCGGAACAACAGCGAATTAAAAAATTATTAGCCATTTTATCGGCTTTCCATGCACATAGTTATGAAGCCAAGATGCTCTAGTTTCCGAATACATATATATTTTTTATTGCTAAGGTTATGGCACATACTGGACTATAATTTCATTATTGACCAAAAAAATTGATTTTGATTTGATTTTCTCACTTGATTTGTATTTTTATCCTTCCGTTCTTAGAAACAGGTTTCAACAGAGTTGAAAATATAGACAATGGAAGTTCGAACCACTACCAATCTTTATTGGACCACTCTTTATGCCTTCATCAACATCATCTTAACCTTCCAGGTTCGCCCAGTGTGTGACACTATTCACCATAAGGTTGATTTTCTTCACCGTGGAACTGATCCAGAGCTTTCTGGACGCATCTCTGGTCGAAACGTCCCCTGTGACTGTTCTGAAAGTGATCTCTTCACTGGAGGGGTTCTTCATTTTATTGGTGTTCGTCGTACACTGTTTCAAGAGGAAACAGTGGCAGCAGAGGATGAAAGAAAACGAAAACTCTCCGAAGGATCTCAGACTGATGCGGAATTTTTTGGAGTATTGATGCGAAGGTTAGAATATAAAGTGTAGGGTAAGATAGAGGAGACAACATGAAAATACTTATTGTTTGAACGTCATTATTTTGTGGTGGATAAATATTTGTTCCGTGGTTTTCTGTGTTTCTAACCTACCACAAGCTGAAAAAATGAGAATTAATATTGGAATCTATACAAGTGTAGATGGGTATGTTTTCAATCTACCCCAAAAAGTTGCTGGGTCTATTGAAAAACATTTCCTTCTGGATAGAACAAGCCCAATTAGTCAGTAACTTCTCGTTTAATTAAAATTGTTATCAAGTTGTTTTTATTCTCAGTTGTTCTTATTCTTAGTGGTCTTGATGTTTCACCAGTATAAACACTACCACATACTTATGGAATATAAACACAATTTTTTAAATTCTGTTCGGCGATTGAAGGTTTGTTTTGAACTTTGTCCTAATAATCTGTCACATATTCACCTGAAAAAAAAATCATTCGAACAATTTTTATTTTTCCTTCCTCTGAAGTCGAAGATTATTGACATTCAACTTTTCAATTTCAGGTTGCACTAAAGATATCCGAAAGGGTTGTCCCCACGTGTGAAGTTCGTAGAACACTGAAAGAGGCACATCGCAGTATTTTTTATTAGACATCGGGCGAATATTCCATAAAATCACAAGTAGATCGAAATTAAAGGGCATTGATTCTTCTGCTCGGGAACCACGGTATTGAAACTATAGTGGAACTTGAGTCTCAAGTAAGTTTTCTTAGTGGAAGCGTGTTCTGTCAATCGAGTTTCGAACTCTCGTCGAGTTTGCCCAACATACGAGATCAATACATTTCGGTATCACCTCTCGCCTGCAATTAAGTTGACAAAATAAGGATTGACAAGTCAGGTCGGTTATAACCAATATGTAGTGTAGGATGGTTGAATTCAGATTCTTCCTGACTAGCATTTTCGCCGATTATCACTGAAATAAAACAAGTGGAAAGAATATTTTTGGACCACTCGACTATTTTTTTGACTTTATATACCAGCTAACTATATTCGTGTGATATTTATTTTGTAGGCTTTTTTTACTTAATTTTATCAAACTAAGTCAATATTGTTTTTTTCTGTTGATTGTTTCGAACTATTCCTATATTTATTTATTTGTTATTGTGCAAAATGTTAGAAATAGGTAAATATGTTCTTGTTTTTATTATATATTCAAACGCAAAATTCCGTCATTCACTCTTAGTGAAGTGCTTAAGGCGTAAAATATGTGAAATCTCGAGATTATATGTAATAAATAATATTTGCATAACACTAATATTAATTCATTCATTTTTCGCAAAAAACGAGTAAAAGCAAAAAATTATTATAATAAATTATATAAAGTGGATTTGTTTATTGTCCTCCCCCTTTTATTTTTTGAACGGGTCAACTCAAAAAATCTAAAGTCGGAATAATGAAAATGATGCATAAATACTATATTTAGGAGTGAAATTGACAGATGATAATTTCAAGATGGCGATGTGGAAAAAAAATCAAATGGAGAGGGGGTCTTGTGACACATCCTTTTGAAGCTGCTGACGAATGCTATACAACCCTAGAATATTCAGTCACCCACATAGCAAAATTATATACCAAGTATGTGCTAAACATATCTCTAAACGCATAAGAATATTGAGATTATATCCCTAGCATATACACAGAATATGGTTACTATATGCTGAGAATATGCTAGGTATATTTTTTTGGCCACAAGTAGAATATGCTTCGTATATGATTGAAATATATACCCTGAATATATTCAAATATCCTCAGAATATACCTATATCACCAACATAGCATATGCTATGTATATATATATATATATATATATATATATATATATATATATATATATATATATATATATATATGATCAATATACCCTATATGTGCAAACTGGATATGTCCAAGATGAATATATATTTTGGTGAGAGACTTTAGGAGATGCAACATCATTATCCTTGAAGGTTCTAGTAGTTAGTTTCTTGGCATTTTCTGAAGCATGAATGCCATCCTCGATTATCTTCAAACAAAAGACATCAAATACTTTTAAAACATTTATGAAAAACTGAGAAATTCTTATTCACATGTTATTGTTTTTATCCTATTTCAGTGTCCTGGGAACGTTGCTGATTTTGGGACCTAAAAATATAATGGATTAGAACAATATACCGGATGTCCCGGTATACATGTTACAATGGAATATTTCATTTATTTGAAATAATAAAAATTTATAATTCTGAATAATCAATATAGATAATTATAATATATTGCTTTGAGCAATGTAAATATCGGAAATCACTTCTGGTTTATGAGATATTCCATTGGAACATGTAGGTATACTGGGACAGTGGTAGGGTCCAAAATTCAAAACTCACCTCATCTCAGTTTTCTTTAATTCATTTTTAACCCGTTCTTTAGATTTAGCTAACCATCTCTTTATTTCTTGGATAATTTCATCTTCACAGGCATTTTGTGTTCTCTTATTACATTGACCAGCATCTAAAATAGATATACAAGATATTATTCTATGAATAATAAGAGCCGTGGAGAAAGCTTACCCTAGCCTAACTTTTTTTTCGATAACTTCCCCACACTGCACTATCGGTATCGAATATGCACAATTCACAATAGAGAACACTGAATACACACTGATAAAACGTCTTCTTTGAAAATAAACAATTTAACTGGTAGATAACATTCAATTTCAACAAGAACAACGAACAAGAAGCTTGGAAAATGGAAGCTCAGCGCTTAGCTTGCGACTTGCCACGCACACATGCATGCAGTGCTGCCAGGAAGATTTTAACGAAGTACCAACAGTTTGAATTTCAAGCTAGCCAGTTTGTACTGAAAGTCAAGTTGAATGTAATATAGATTCTAAAAAGTAAGGTTACGGGGTTGATATGAGTGGTTAGTTCACAAAAATGTAAATGTTGAATTGTTTTGTACGTATTTTTTAAAACAAATATTCTTTGAAGTATTTACGGGAATGTGTCGCCTAGATCCCTAGAATATGCTACAATATTCCTAGACAGATATGATGAAAAGAACATTCATAGCAGTAAAGTACTTATGCTGGGAATATACTAGGGATATTATTTGGGGAATATGAGTTGAAACATATCCTCAGCATGTGCTCGAGTTATGAATATGCTTTTGATTGCTATGTGGGCAATATCTTCAACTACTACAAAATGGCGGAATATTTCATAATTGCCTGAGTACATCGACGGTTAACTTTATAATTTGAGGAAATAAACTAAAATCAGCCTATTCGATATTTCACACCGTACACTTTCGAACACAGGAAAGGCGATATTTCTACTATTTCATGAAGTTGAAGGTTGATATATTCAGGCAACTATCAAATGTTTCGCTATTCTGAAGTAGTTGAAGATATTGACTCAATACTCTAGGGTTGTACAGCATCTTCGAAAGGACGTCACAAGACCCCCCTTTCCATTCAATTTTTTTTTTCTCAGATGGCGTACAGTCGCCATCTTGAAATTTTTATATATCAATATCACTCTAAAATATAGTATTCAAGCATCAATTTCGTCATCAAAACATCCATTTTTTTTAAATGACTCATTCAAAAAATAAAAGGGGGAAGGGAATCAAAGAAAGCCTCTGTATATAGTTTATATTATGATTTTTTTCTGCTGTAACTCGTTTTTTTTGCGAAATATGAATGATCCAACATTGAATTGACTATACAAATATTATTTATTAGGTATGAATCTTTGCTTCAAACATTTATTTTCCTTGTCCGTTATTTCAGAAACACCAGAAAAAATTGCTTCAAAGGAAGTATGGAAAAGAACTGGAACGATTTTCATGTTTTATAAATTAGAAGAATTCTTTGAATAAGATAAGTGAGCGTGCTATGGAATCCAAAAAGATAAAACTGAAATTTATGAGGAAGTAAAAACTCATAAAGTGAAAACATAGGCAAGGATATACTCGAAACTTCCTATGCTACCATAAATACTTTTCAAAAATTCCATTTCCAATTTTGAACCCAATAGCAAAAATTACGTTTCGTATAATGAACCGACCATTTTCAGGCTCTCTCTGTCAAAGAACACGGCTCTGTGCATATCCAACTTCTTTCCATTCGGGTCGGGTTGAAAAAAACCGCATTCTCTTGTAATAATCAAGTTTTATTTCACATCAACTATTAAAAATATAATCATCTCCAATACGATCTGTCGACTAAAACAGATAAAAACATTCAACTGAGTAAAGATTCCTGAAAATGTGAACATGGACTGCATTCTCGTGATGATTAGATCACAATTCAATTCCAAACACTCAAAATAGTATATTATCCAACGAGCGTATAATGATGTCTATTATACTTGGAGTGAAGCTTAAATCACTGAGAGAATAAAAGCCATTATGCGCGAGTAGAAGACTATACTTTGTCCACGACTATTGTATAAACCATACATTTGAAAGAAATTTTGTAAAGAAAATCGTTGTACTTCATTAAAATAATATTTATAAGTCTGTTTGATAACCTAAGAAATATCAATGATAGCAAAAAATTCAACAAAAATGTAAAAAAAATTCATAATGCATGTTTCTTCAAGTATTACAAGATCCATTATTCACTAGTGATTAATGGATATTGTAAGTCTTTAAGAAACACTTGTATTATGAATATTTTATACAATAGTCGAGGAGAAAATTGTTTCTTTATCTTCATGAGGAGTTTTTATCACTTCAATTGTTGAAAGTATACTCCAAATCCGAAGACTTTTCATAAGCGAATAGAAATATGAATATTCGAAAAGAGATTGTGTCTCAATCAGAAAACCACTAAAAATATTGGATGGATTTTAAAAGCACAAATTCCAAAAGTTATCTAAACTTTCGTAATTGTACAACAGTAGAAAAAATTGTCTTGTGAGCCAAGAAAAACTGGCAAGATCTCGAACAAATATAAGTTTCACAACGGATTGAAGCATATAATTCGGAACAAGATGCATAAAAACCCTGGAGCGTTTACTATAAAGTCTGAATATAATATATATACAGTCTTTTTGAATTACCTACTCTGCTTTAAATACAAGAGGAATCCTTCTATTTTAAAAATTGGCAAAGTAGTCAATTACTTCGTCATAAAATCGGAGGTTGCCTGTCACTTCTTTTATAGAATCTTTTTCAATTGAAAGAAGAGATATATTACTTAATATATATTGAGTCATCAAATTTCTACTAAAGGATTGCATTTTTTTAAATGCTGAAAAATTTCTCTCAACTGACGCTGATGCTGTGTGGGTTGTCACAATTATAGATATGTTTATATAACTCAGGCATGCAATCTCTCAAATCATTTTTGAACATAAAATTTAATAAATCTCAATTTTGATACATTTGAGGGTCGCTGCATATTACGATAAATTTTTAACTTGAATAACATCGAAAAATAGATACTGAGCTATTAAGTCATAAAGTTTTTGGGGAAAATCTTTGGTATAGGACGAAAATTTCTCAAACAACAACAAATCAGATTAATTCAAGTGAATCTTCAAATCTAACTTCGATTTGCATTAAAAATGTGTTCAATATTTCATTATAAATCTGTTTATAATTTTGTCTCAAATCGGGTAAGTCTGAATTGGTTTTTTGGTTCGAGAGTTAAATCAATTGATTCGAAAATATTATTAAAATAGATTTCTTCATTTCTAAAATTCATCTGTTGATTCATTTTGAAGAATAGAAAAAACTTGTGATCAATTAAAATATATTTGAAACCTCTCGCCTCCCTAAGACTTTGGTCGTCGGATTTTTTTTGGTGGATTTCCAAAGAATGCCGAAAATCCAGACAAACTTTCGGTTATAATTGCACGAGTGCATAAAAATTACCGATAATTTTGCAAGAAAGCGTGATATCTAAAATTTGCAAGTTTATTTTCATATTTTGGCGAAAGTGCCCGAGTCCGAAGGACGAGGGCTTTTTTACAAAATATGAAAATAACCGAATGCAATTTGTATAAGATATCAAGCTTGAATGCAAAATTATCTGGTCATTTTTATGCACGAATGAAATTCATTGGAATATTTTACTAGTAAAGAAATTCTCAAGGAAATGTTATTTTTTGTTCATTTATACTTTCCTCTAAAAATTGTATGGAGCACTCACCAAAACGCGAAATGTTTTTCTATTTTTCTATTCATTTGTGTTGTTAACTGACGTATGGCGATACGGTTTCAAATGTATTTTTATGGTGACTTGATACAATGCAATTACCGCTGTAAGTTTTCGATAATTGCATTGCTCTTATGGGACATTTTATATATGAGGGAAATATTCCCAATAATCTTAATTTTTTGTTCTCGCCCAATTCATCTTGGTCAATG
>JAVJAQ010001851.1:0-41311 GCA_032362365.1 Zygogramma bicolorata | reverse complement strand
ACCATATTGATGATTACATTTTTGGAATTGAAATTTTCCCATATGTATTTTCAATATTTTCAATATTCCTCAGATATTCGAAATGGAGGTCATATAGCAGCCACCATGTTTTTTCCAGCCAAGACGACCGATCAGGGCGGCATAAAATTTGATCCAAGTTTTTGTAAATGACCTTTCGAATATAAAACATGCTGATTGCGGAAAATTTTCAGTTGATTTGCCGCGGATATTGTGGTCGTGGGTTCGATCCTGGTGTGGTATACATCTGTCGCTCCAATCATGATCATGCTACAGCGAACCAAATACAAAATTCAACTAATCACAATGATACACTCTCACCTATCAAGGCCTCCGGGGAATAAACTAGATCAATACAATCATCTTTTGAGCACCGCGCCAGGTAACCCCAACAGACACCCCAACAGACGTATTTGTTTTTTCACCAACCAGCGATCCTAGGGACAACGCCAATTGCAAGACCATTTAGGCGCTAGCTACCTCTAGGGCATGAGTTGAACGCTATTCTCGAAGTACTTGAATCTTAATTAATTCATAATAATCGATGTACGATATTATATCAATATAATTTCATCTAATTCTGTCAATTATCATGAAATTTTGGTCATTATTCTCACTCGAGACTGAAAAGTTTCATCACAATGTTACACAGCTCTATTTACTAACGATCGAAAAAACAAAAATTCCTCACCTGAACCTTCGTTTCGTTCGCAAACCAAAATAATATGAAAACTTCTGTTACCAACATAGACAAAGCGGCACAGTTCCTAAGTATATCGGAAAGGCTTCTCGACTGAAACCATAATGTAGAAATGAAAAATTGAAGTAATATGTAAAATAATGCATGACATACTAATTTTTCTCAACATTTCAGAAATGTGTGATATTATGTCAGATAATTCGAAGTTGATGTACTCTTGTCGAATGTGATTAATCATCAACATGGTTATATCCTGCTTTGACCTCCACCAGCATCGATTTTTATTGCTTGGACAGTAAATGAATAGCTGCGGGGACTTGAACAGCTCAAAAACCGTGACCAAATGATCTCGGTGACAATAAGACATAATAATGAATCAACCCAGGAGTTCAAGGGAGCAGACTGGAACCTATAGCGAAGCTGCGAATAGTCTGAGAATGGCGGTGATAGACAGATTCCATCCTGACTTCACCCTGGATCAGGGGAAAGCAGACCTTATTCTAGAGGGTCTGGTCCAAGGATTGGAAAGAGCCCTCAGGCAGTGAACATTCTTTGAAATTTCGAAAAACAAACTCCGGGTGTTAGATTCGAATATTCGAAATACCTGCCTGTGGGGATGACTCAAGGGTTATGCTGAGATGACCAACCGCTGTGTCATACATCATGATAAATAATAATAAAGTACCAGTATAGGTCTAACCTTCGTACGAGACAGTGGGTCTGTGGTTTAAAAATGATTGTGGCGTATATCGTTTTGATTATTGTATTGTGGTGTTTGCATTCATTCAAGGTAGGAATTGTTGTTTTATTTTTTATGTGTTCTAGTGATATCCATTCGAGTTAACTTCGTTAAAGCAAAGTTATAGGTATTTTATTATCACCACATTGTTTGCTTTGCTGTATTTGAACTAATTTAAAGCTCAAATGGTCGTTATGACTTTAGGTAGTTGCGTCTTGCTCTGAATCAATCTGATGATTATTACTAATAGATATTGATAGTAATGCTATTCAAGACGTGAACCTCCGTAGTGACCGTATTCATTTGAAGCTCAAGCTGAATTCAAGTAATTCCAATATTTTCATGTACTGTCTATATCATTGATGGAATATTTATTTGGGATCTGATTGGTCCATCTTGCCATGGTCTATGTGGCCTTTTATTTGGGATCTAAGTGATCTATCTTACCCTGGTCCATGTGGCCTTTCATTTGGGATCTAAGTGGTCCATCTTGCCCTAGTCTATGTGGCCTTTTGTTCAGGATCTAAGTGGTCTATCTTACCCTGATCTATGTGGCCTTTTATTCGGGATCTAAGTGGTCCATCTTGCCCTGGTCTATATGGCCTTTTGTTTAGGATATAAGTGGTCCATCTTGCCCTGGTCTATATGGCCATCTATTTGGGATTTAAGTGGTCCATCTTACCCCGGTCTGAGTGGCCTGGTATCTGGAACGTAAGTGGTCCACTTGTCTGGTAGCCTAAATGACCGTAACGGTCTATCTCAGTCAAAGTCCACGATGACCTTATATTTGGGATCCGAGATAGGTCGTATTGACTCAGCGCTTGGAAAAAAAAAGGTCCTTATATTCTAGGCTCAGATATCATGCCGTCCCCAGAGACGATTGTCAAGGAAGGAGACAGTAATTCAAATATAAGGTCGTCAGGCAAATGACAATAATTGAAGTGATCATTTCACTAGCTTTGCATGACTAAAATTATGTCGTATATCTTGTTATATTTAATGTGATCGCTTTGCTTGTCTAGATATGTTGAGAAGCAAAGTGGGTATCTTGATATCATTGGTTGATTGTTTATATTGAATATAGGCATGTGAGTATGTGTATACATGTACCCAGACGGCACAATCATATTGCATGAATATCCTATGCACATCCCAGTGGAATATTGGAATATGCCAGGAATATCCCATATCATCCAAAACATATGATATGCATATTCCATGGATATTCAAAGTCACCATGAAACTTTTTCCAGGAATATGTTTTGATATCCCAATGGCATATGCAACAGATATGTTTTCTTGCCCTTAAAATATATATGCCAGGAATATATTTTTTGTACTACATAGCATATATGCTCTTTTTGGCCGGAATAGCAGGAAGAAAACACACATGAGGAACAAAAAAATATAGGTGAACAGAAAAATGTTTATTGAAGAAAACTCAAAATACAGTTGAGTGAATAGGAACTCTGGATATATCACCAAGAACTTTGGACTCATCTTCTGAGACCAACCATAATTCTTGGTGAGTGATGATCATGCATCAATTCAGTAATGATTCTTTGGTTTGCTGGTAGAGTCAAGGACTGCATTATCACAGTATCAGAACTATTAACTGTTTCTTCAGCGCTCTGATCATTCTTTGACGATTCAGAAATTTTCTGCTCTTCAGCAAAATTGTCTCGAGAAATCAACAATGTTTGGTCAGTCAATCTCTTCACTTTCCTCAGGAAACATTTCTTCATTGTGTCACAGGGCAAAACACAGACTGTAGGTGTGTGTCCCTTTACTTCTTTTTGATCGGACAATATTTATTCTCAAACACTGTGAGGGGGTTGAAAGTGTTACGACACTGAACACACACATACACCTTTTCACCCAAACAAAGAATTTCACTTACCCAAAAATAACTATTAATACAACTATTTTATGATGAGTCATTCGGTGAGTCCTCTTGATTACTTCTCTTCGATTTAGTTTTAGACTACACCGCTCCGAAAGCACCAGGGCTCCTAATTCTAATTTCACTATTGGTGGAATTTGACACTTGTCATTTTTCAACCAATGGTAAAGCTGAAATGAGAAGCCCCGGAGCAACACACAAAATGAATACTGCAAATTTTTGATCACAGTTGACAAGATCACATGTCAATGTCATTTGTCAAAAAAAACATGAATCTTCGGAACGATCAATCAGCTTTCGATTTCTCAAGCTGCGGCGTTCGGCGTAGATAATCGAATATCTCAATTGGTTGAAATTACACATCAAATGTCGTACTTGGAAAATCTAATCATGCTTCGACTTTAATATTTTGTCTACGAACCTTGAAATTCATACTACAAGATTCTCTTGCTGATATATATGTCTCTGTCTCTCCCATGAAGTCAAGCATAGTGCCATTTCACTTTTTGCATGAAAGGTAGAATAGAATTATGTGGTACATGAAATACCACCCCAGTTAGTTGCCAGTTGAACTAGGAACAAGGATAAATGCGTATATGACAACAAAAGAAAAACTTTCGGTGTTACATTTTCAATTAACTGGTTTTTATATTAGTGGAATATACTACACAAATGCATTTTGAATATTCCCAGAATATTCGAATATCTACCTTTCTGCTCGATATGACATTTGATTATACCAGTAATATTCGATGAGAATATCTGATGGATATTCGTAAAAATATATTCCAGGAATATTTTTCATGGATATTGGATAAAACACATATTTATGGAATATTCCAGAAATATTGCAATATCTACTGGAAAATGGGTTGTAGTGGGGATATTCCAGGAATATATGTATATATTCATGTTCAATTGGGTTGTGAAGTCATCATATGAGTTTAATTCAAGTTAAGTAGTGAAAAAAAAAACCATCACAGGTGCCGGAATCTTTTGGCTGGCCTGCGCTAATGAAAATACGAAAAGCTGGCTCAAGGAAATCTAAATGAGATTTATGAAGGAGATATTGTGATGAGATAGAACACCGGAATGTTTAAGACTTTCTTAAATACTCTCGAAAGAGCCTCAGATGTCGATGAGCACACAAAAACAGTAGCAGAGACGATGAGAGAACTTCTCCGGGTGTACTTTCCAGGCTCAGTAACCACTACTATAACACTAGAGACTAGGTAAAATTTCGAACTGGAGCCCCCAAAAGGGAATTGACGGACAGCAAAGATAGTTCTAGATGTCGAAAAGATGACAAACCATATAAATCGACAGATCTGGACAGCATTCATCCGGCAAAAGAAGCCGAATCTTCTGCATCGAAAACTGTGCACATTGCTAGGAGTCAGCTTGTCATATACCAAAGGCATGAAGAATGATGATGGCCACAATTTATACAGAAACCTGGGGAAATTGGACAACAACCGGTCAAGCCATGAGAGAGATTTATACTTGAGATTCTCGAAAAAATGCTTGACAGGATAACGGATGATATTGGTTACCAGACTTCTGCACAAGAATATGCATATAGATCAAGTATGTCAATATGTCGAATCACCGAACGTCCATAATATACTCTTATGAACAGGGAGGTGCTGTTGGTAGCGTTTCTGGCCAAAGAGCGAAGATACTTCCTCAAAATCGATTTGCCGAGCGTCAAGGAAACAAGGGGTTGATGGAACCAGCTGCAGATGGATGAACTGCATTCTTAGAGGACGATTCCTACACAACTATCTCGGTCGAATCCAAAATGGCACAGGTGGCAGGAAGATTCCCGCAGACAGGAGTTCTATCTATCTTCACTACTGTGGAATCTTATTATGTACGAGCTACTATGCTAGCTAGTCCAAAGCGTACACGAAATACTCGTCTATGCTGACGACCTAATCATCCTAGCACATGGCAAATACAACAGTATAGTGAGGAAGTGCATACAAACTAAACGGACCGTTAAGGAGGGACATAAATGAGTATAGCTAAATCTGTATTGGTGCCATTCACCAGGATAATCAAGATGAAGGAACTCGGACCTCTGAGACTCCGAAGGGAAGAAAAAAATCTGTCGGGCAAGGTCAAATATCTTGAAGTTGTACTAGATTCAAGATTAACTTGAAACCAACACGTGGAAAGAATAAAAAAGAAGCGGAGGTAACACTTATGTGGTCAGGCACACTCATGGAAAGGAATGGGATTTGAAACCAAACATGTGACAGAGAGACAATCTCCCTGAGAACATGCTCGGCTGGAGCACCTGGTTTAGAGATGGATCTACGACGGAATATGATACAGGAGCTGATGTATACTGTGTGGGGAGGCTTAGGTTAGAGTTACCTGATATATATGTGTCTTCAAAGCATAAATTCATGCTACACTCCAATGCGCGTGGATAATATAATCAATCTGAAGTCCTAACGTAATGGTGGGATCAGTATTTGAATGGACAGCCAAGTCTCGCCCAGGGCATTGAAAAAATCTCAGAAGATTATGACAAACACCCAACAATCAACCTACACGAACTCCAGCAGGGGACACGGTTGGTGTCATGAAGTATATGGAAGCATAGCAAAATAAGCCCTAGCGGCTGAAGTGATTTCCGAAGACTTTCAGCAAAAAATCATGTTCGACGGCTTCCACCAAGCCTTAAAAATCAATTCAATCACAAAAATGAAGAAATATTCCAAACAACTACTCCCTTGCCTATATAGCGCGACGGGCTCTCGAAACTTGATTCAAGCAGATACCACTTCGTTTAGAAATATCCTATAAATGGTATCTGCTTTATGTAATTTTGAACAAATATTTTTCGAGAATGAACTTTTTCCTTCATTCACAGAATGCGGAAACATTGTAGATTCTCGACCATCCACGAAATCATCATTGGCTCCCAATTGGAAGATCAGAGCGATGCATTCTGGTAGAGACAGACGAACAAGTAGTCACCGACTTTGTTACGAGGACTAAGGGCCAGTTGCACCGCTTCAACTCAGCAGAGATTCAACTAGGCTTGGCTCAATGGAACAAGGAAGCTTATTGGCAAATCCATAGCAACAAAGCCTGGCTAAGATAAAGCACAACTCAAGAAAAGCGGTGCAACTGGCCCTAAGTGAAGGGATGTTGTGGGAAACGTGGAAAAATTTCACCTAGATTATTGATATCAGCTTATTCGTGAAACATAGTTTATTCATTTCATTTTGAGCCAGTCATGAGAAGCATCTGGAAATGAATGCATGATGTGTTGATCTTGAGAGCAAACAAATTAGTTACTTGGGGTCATGCATTTAATTGGAATTTCATCGCCTGAAGTTGATCAAGCACTATACTTACTGTAAGAGTTTGAATCAGGTAAGCAGCAATTTCTGAAGTACTACTGAAATATTGAATGAGGATTATTTCTTCAACTGCTGATTTCAATTCGTCCATCAATCTGAAAGAACCTATTTTCAAAACGATCCATATAGAATTCGTCATCTACCTACTTCAACATCTGCTGGTGTCTTCTGCAACAGTCTATAACAGCAACCTTTTTGATGGAATCTTCGTTTTCACTGATTGATATCAATCGGAATTGTAACATTTTTATTTGGCTCAGCATAAAAATCATCATTGAGATTATCATGACTTTACAGTACACAGTAATATTCAAGGCATTGAACAGTAATCCCAAATCATTGATCAAAACTAACCAATAATATTTCTTTACATCGAAGGGGTACCAAATCTGATACAATATTCCTTTCATCAAAGAACATTCCTCAAGTTCCTCAGCGTTGAAGGTGTTCCTAGAGAAAAGTCAGTGACAACAATGAAAATATTTAGGAAGAGCTGTTTTAAAGTAATTATTTCATGATGGAAAAATGATTTCTTCGGAGCTTTTGGATTGATAAATAAAATGGGTATCATTATGAAATCTATATCAGTGAGGGTAGATTTCTAATCTACCGAAAAGTTGCTGAATCCATTTGAAAGGAACTGTTTTTGAATAACGCAGCAATTTTTCGGGGTAGATTAAAAATCTGCTCATCGACACTTGTATAGATTTCAATATTAATTCTTCATTTCTTCAGATTGTCGTAGATTAAATAAATCAAAAAGTAAGAAAAAAAAATTGGAGGATATTTTCGATAACAATTTTTCCTGGACCCTGATTTATGATATTGGGGGAAGATGAAAACAGTTGGCAGAGCTCACATAGCGAAATAACCTGTTAAATGAGTGAAAATAATGAACGTATTTTATTCTTTCGATGTTTTGAAATATACGAGAGCTGGCATGAGAGCGATGGATATCCACAAATTGAAACAAATCAATAATATACGCATGGATTTCTTCAAAAATCCTCAGCTATGGCCATATAATCATCAACATAATGATAAGACATGGTTCTGAAATCAAGTTTTCAGTTTCATTCTCCCCTGGAAATGAAATGGAAAAGCTTGAATGCAACGATCGTGTAATGATGGTTATTAATACATGAGCATAAACCGGGATACGAAACGAGCCGAAGGTGCGTTTCGTATGGTTTATGACTTGACAAACGTCAAAATGCAGAGCTTGCACATCATGCATCATGCAGAGGAGTTTCCCCAGAGAACAATGCCATAATTGATATGTGAGTGAAATAGCGAAAAGTAAATAGTTCTGAAAGTATCGTAGTTAGTTATTCCTTTCAGTTGGCGTGAAATGAAGAGTGTTTTACATAATTTTCCTCTCAGCTGATCAGTATGATTGCACCAGCTTAGAGCACTATCAATGGTGATACCCAGAAGTTTCACCGTATCCACCCCTGACTTGACATTACTCGTGGTGAATTGTAATTTTTGGGTTTTATCGGTATTCAAGTTCAACCTGTTCATGGAAAACCAATTAAGAGCCCGTTCATCTACCTCATCGGACACTCTCGCAAGTTCTGACATATCCTTGTCAGAACAGATGAAAGTCGAATCATCCGCAAACAAGACTGATTTGACTGGTTCCATGAATGAGCTGATATCTTTTATATATATAATGAATAAGAGTGGACCTAGTACGGACCCCTGAGGCACTTCATGCTTCACTAACCTGAAATTAGATTTCAAATTGTTACAAGACACCGATTGATATCGGTTTGATAGATATGATTCAATCAGTGATAAGGAGACTCCTCTGATTCCGTAGTAAGACAGTTTTTCCAATAAAATTTCATGGGAGACGCAGTCAAATGCCTTTGACAGATCGCAAAGAGTAATTGTTGAGTGATGACCCTGTTCGATAGCCTCTATTACATTGCTGACAACTTTGTAAACAGCCTGAGATGTTGAACGATTTCTCCGAAAACCAAACTGCGAATCGTTGAGGAAATTGTGTTTTTCAAAGAACTGATACCGTCGTTTCGTTAGCATTTTTTCTACGATTTTTGAAAATATACAAATGATGGAAATTGGGCGATAATTATCAACTAGCGTGCTGTCACCTTTTTTGAATATTGGAATAATCCGTGATAATTTTAACGCGTCTGGAAACTGACCTGTACAGAATATTAAGTTTATTAAGTCAGTTAGTGGTATTGAAATGATTTTGGAAGTTTCTTTTATGATGACACTGTTCAACTGATTGACATCAGGGCACCTAGAGTTGTTTGAAGACTTTATCACATCCAGTATCTCTTCCTCAGTAACAGGCGTGAGAAAAAAAGAACTACATGGAAAAGGATAGTTTCTAAAATTCGTCAAGTCGGTTTCAGCCATGCCCGGAAGAGTATTTAAAATTTTATCAGCTATATCCACAAAATAATTATTAAAAATGTCAGGGGAAATATCGCTGTTGTGCGAAGAGTTCGTAGTTTTATTCGTTTCATAGTTAATTACCTGCCAACAAGCTTTCGATTTGTTATCGGCTCCCGAAATGAAATTATTATAAGCCTCTGTTTTTGCGATTTTCAGTTGTTTAGAGTAGTTACTTTTCATTATTTTATATTCAGATATGATTTTAGGGTCTCCGGTTACGTCAGCCAGATGTTTTATATTATTCACACTGTCTCTCAGATATTTCAAGGGGTCATTGAACCATGTTACTGGCGATTTCTTTTTTTGAGTATCCACGCACTTGATAGGAAAGATTTTCTTTATCAACCCCGCATATGTATTGACAATAAAGGTGGAAAGAAATTCAACATTATTGCAAGTTTTCAAAGAATTTCAGTCAACCTGCGAAAGAGCCTGTCTCAGTTCACGCATTCCACTCTCATTCATGACTCGTATGTATGATTTCTCATTGCATTTGTTCATATTATCCTTAAGAATAAGATACTGCGCACGATGGTCAGATATGCATGGTTCAAAGACACCCGTATGATACACCTGTTTTTTTAGATTTGTGAAAATGTTGTCTATACAACCATCGTCCATAGATATTCTAATAAGTCCGCTCACTCTCAGCAGCGACCCAAATCATCACCGTCCGTCCTCGCGCGTCCCTTGCCTGGCCGGTCGGTCGTCAGTGCCCGTCTGACGGGGGAGCCAGTTTAACAGAGTGTCTCCGATTGAACAGTTCGCATCGTTCCGGCCAGTTATATTTAGTGCGCGAAATGAACATTCTATTTGAACTTTTATTCTTGTAGTTATTTGAACATTTTTTGATGAGGAAAGAAAGTTACGAATTCTCTGGAATTTATTTTTGGTTGGAGGCTTACTATCTCCTCCGTTTTGAATTTATGGAAAATAATGAAAATTATAAATTTTTATTGACGCGTAATCTCAATCAGGATTGTCTCGAGAATTACTTTGGTCAAATCAGAAATGCTTGTGGAAACGCTAGAAATCCAACTGCCATTCAGTTTACCAGAGCATTTAAAAAACTTTTTGCTATAGGATATTTGCACGAGACAGAAGGCAGCAATTTTATGGAAGACAGTAGCGATATATTGCTCAATATAACATCGGAGTCATTGAAAAATATTGAAAGTTTTCAGGAAAAAAATTAAGAAAATATTTCTCCAATTATAAAAATAGAATCAACCGATTATAGGAATTTGATATCAGAGGAGGGAAATGCACTGGTCTATGTTGGTGGATATTTTTTACGTAGATGTCTCTGTAAACATTCTTGTCATATTTGTTTGGAATATTGTTCATCATACGAAAGAGACAAGTCTACTTCATTTCGTGAGCTCAAAGCTTACAAAGGCAGTAAAAATATATTTGGTGGCTTAACAGTCCCTCCCAATGATTTTTGTAAGTATTTAATACAATTAAAAAATATTTTTGTTTCGAATTTTAATGATTGATGATTTTAATGATGATTACTGCATACATGATGGTGTAGGAAACATATTTCTGAAAGAATATTCCAATGTAGAATTCAGCCATCCATGTAGCAATTTTCCCAAAGACTATTTACTTTCATTGTTTACAAGAGTTCGAATCTATTACACAATCAAATTTGCAAACAGGCAAATAAGATCTCAATGTTTAAATGAACAACTGAACTGAAACCACTAATATCGTTGCCGACGTTTCGACTTTTATAAAGTCATCCTCAGGGCATCACAAAGTTGCAGTGAATCAGATATAAATACACACATACAGGTGTTAAATTATTGAAATTTGCGACTAGAATCACTTCTGCGAACGAGAGGTCCAGATTGAGTAAATTTGGTACAATTCAATTGACAGTAAAAATGTAAAAAGAGACATGAACAACAATTTCAAAAATGTAGGAAACGGTAGAACCCAATCTCTGGTTTCTTGTCTATTAGAATAAAAATAAAACGACATTTACATAAAAATTCCCAGTTTTTGATACTGAAATATACAGAAGTATATTTCTGACAGACGAAAAGTCCACTGTGTTAGCGACCGTTGAAAATAAAATTAGGAACTCACTTACTTCCTGCACTCAAACAGAGTTTCGATTCATATATATATATATATATATATATATATATATATATATATATATATATATATATATATATTATATAAACAAAATATATATTTCAGTATCAAAAACTGGGAATTTTTATTTTTATGTAAATGTCCTTCAATTTTTATTTCAATAGACAAGAAAACCAGAAATTTATGTGAGGTCAACCGTTTCCTACAGTTTTTAATTTTTGTTGTTTGTTTATGTCTATTTTTACATTTTTACTGTCAATTGAATTGTACCAAACTAATATACTCAATCTTGACCTCCCATTCGCAGAAGTGATTCTTGTCGCAAATTTCAATAATTTTTTACCTTGTGTGTATGTATATCTGATTTACTGTAACTTTGTAGTACCTTGACGATGACTTTATACAAGTCGAAACGTCGGCAAAGGAATAATAGTAGTTTCATTTATTCGACCTAACTCCAACCAACCCCCAGCTAAATATTTGAAATGTGTCTAAGTATATATGTCAAAGTACTGAATATTATATTATATATATATTATAATTATACTATAAGGGTATACTCAAGAAAACAACAAATCACCATTCAATTAGGTAATATGTAAATAAAGATTATTCATCTTCATTTTTTCTTTATCGTGAAGTCCTTTTATAAGTATCTCACCGTTTTACCTGCCCATAATTTAAGAAATCAGGTGATTCATGCCAGTTATTACAACGAAATATTCCTCAATTTATTGTTATTAGAATCTCATATAATATAATCATCTCAATGAAAGATCATACAAAAATATAAATAATATGTAATGAATATGATCAACACTTGACGCCTGACCCTCGTAGACACACTTTCGAGTGAACATATTGTTCGCGCTGCTGACTGACCCTCGTATAACGTATTTCTGCTTGTAGCCCGCATGATTTACGACCGCTCGCAAAAAAAGCGGCATATTTTACCCACATCAAAGGAGTTACCAGACTTATTAGAATATCTATGGACGATGATACAACTAGCTGTTGTTGCTGAGACTGGGGTAAATTCATGAATGGTGAATGTAAGACCAAATGATGACAGTAGATAGTCCAAATCTTTGAGTGTTGTTGAGTTTTGTATGAAGTCAACATTGAAATCTTCCGTGATTATAACTTGATACTAGGTTTCATTATATAATTCAATAAATTCTCGAAGTTGAACAGGAAATTATCAAAGTTTCCTCTACCGGAGCGATATACAGATATAATAATAATTTTTTTATGCATAATTTCAATCCCACAAAATTCACAGTCTAGTTCTTTATTGAATCTTTGCAAGTCTGAATTTTTGTATTTAATGGAATCTCTTGTTAAAATAGCAGTACCCCCATTTTGCATTTCTTTCCTACAGAAGAAACTTCCTAGTGTATAGCCTTCTATTTTGAGACTATACAAATTATATCAAAAGTGTGATCATATGAAAGTGATTCAAAATTTTCAATCTTATTTCTGATGCATTGCGAGTTGATATGACAAACACTAAAAGAACTTTCACAACGAACAAGATTTATTAAATCGTCTACGCGTCCAACCGATTTTTCTGCAACGGTCGAATCTAAGAATTTTCCGTTGCTGGAGTAGTTTTTTGAAAATTTTCCCTGAACTTGAAACGTCTAATTACTGCACCTTTCGGCCATATTTCTGGGTTGTACACATCACGGAGAAATTCCAACGGATAAGACACTTTGTATGTAGAAGTAGTCTCGGTCCTGTTCCATTCATCGCTTGTAAATGGAATATGGGGAGCTGTTTCCTTCAGAACTGATAACAGGTCGTCTGATTTCATATCAGGCCCAATCCGAGAAACGTGGACATGTCCTGTCCTAGCAACTGTTGTGAATGAGGAGATCTCATTACTGCCGTATATCGGTTTGAAATGTTTGTTATTTTTATGTAGGGGATTCCGAATGGAATTCCCGATGGGCTTTGTTTTGTTTGCTTTTTCTGTTTCAATTTTTTGCCTTGTCATATCCACATTTTCTTTGAGAACAGAACTAAAAGTTTTTTGTGTATTATTAGAGTACGGGTATAGATAAATATAATTATTTGCCCTAAAACAGATATTACAAAAATTTAAACCAGGGAAGAGGGAACCCCGAAAATGGATTTCGAGATATTTCTACCTCCTCAAAAAACAATCAAACAAGATAGGAACTCGTGTTTATGAGGTAACAACTGACACTATTGTTATTGGCTCCATTTGCGATGTTCCTTCCATGAGTTGCATATACTTCTGCACATTCTCATAAACCAAATTTGTAGTCACTGCCTCTTGCAACAATGAACTTATGAGAACAATCACATTCATATGCTTTGAACAACTCATTACATTTTTCAGTGAAAACATCTTTCAAGTGAAAGTATAACGATATATGATATGGAGAAATAATTGATGAGGGTTGAAAGGTTGGTTTCGGATATATCTTCATCGGATCCAGGCAGTACATGGATTTGCAGAAAAATATTTTATGGTATGCCATCGAACATCGAAAGAAAGAGGATTGTTCAAATATCAAATGAGAGCGATTTAAGAGAGAACACGTGAATTATCGGTGAGCCCCAATCTGTTGGGGAAGTGGCAAAATTGCCACTTGATGTTTTCATCAGTTTGACAAATAGACTAGGTAACTCAAAACTTCTTCAGAGATTGAAAAAATAGATTTTTCAGTCTATTGTTTGCGAAGAACAGGAGGAGGGTGAATATTTTAATTAATAATAGAGAACTTCTGAACGTTAGAAAACTTGATGGCAGAAAGTTTCCATGTGCCGGATAGAAAAATGCTTGCTTTGTTATTCCGCTGAATTATTGTCGAGACAAACAAACGTTAACTGTATCTATGAAAAAAAAGTGTTTCTGAAAACTGAGACACAGTGAATCGAATCTCACTTTTTCAATGAATTTCACTTATATCCAGGAGACTCTTTCGATGTCTTCTTAGGTTCAGTGTATGACGTGTTCACCTGGTATGAAATCATGTATTTTTTTTCACTTATATTTCCAAAGTTTCCAACCCAAATTCACAATCTCATCATTCTCTTAATATTATTTTTAGTGTCCTGAGAATAACCAAATGATAGATCGGAACGACAACTCGAACAGAATTTGATTTTTAATTTCACTGACCACTTCCAGCAATTTCAAAATCTGAAATTTAAACTCTGGGTCAGGAACATCGCATACAAAATCCGAATTTGGATTGGATTCAGATAGAAATTGGATTGCTGCTAACCGTTGTAATGAAGTCATTATTCTTAGGGTTTGGAGTTGTAAATATTTTGATATTGTATTTGATATACTGCTGCAAGAACTGATTTCGTTTTGGTACTTGTTGATTTTGAGCACTGAATGATATTCTCCGTGATTCTTTTGATTTTTCATTTTCAATCTGCTTGGTTTATTATTTAGTATATTAGTTATATGAGGTTGTTTAGTTTTCATGATTATTGGTTTATTCATGTTAAGCATAGAAGTAACTTTATGCCCATATAAGCCGTATTATTCATTTCATTCCACCCGCTGCGCCATTTTTATACTTGTATTTGATATGTAGTTATGTTTTCTACTATGCATTTGGGGTTGGCTTAATTTCCATATTGAGTAAGGTTTGATCATTCCTTCTATCTGAAATGAATGATGTATAATATAATCTCATCAGTGACACTTGGCGGGACTGTGAACACAAACATTTCGAAGTATCTACTCCTTACCTGGCAGGTCGAAACAGCTGTCTGGCATTGGATTTGTGAATGCACTCATTCCGAACATAGAAATTCTGATTTCTGTGAAGGGATGCAGCTTTCTGCAAGTTGACCGAAGTCGATTCTCGATCGCGGTGGGCTATTTGTTGCGGCTTCGCCGTATGATAGCCCGTTGTAAGAGGTCTCCTCTGTCTTGGGCAGTGAGAGTTTGAGACTTTGGTCGTCTCCCAGAAGATGGCGTTGCCTCTTGGAGGTTTACACCACCTGCACCAGTTTCACCTGTGATAGACAATCTCAGGTAGATGTTATATACTTTGATATGAAGAGTGCATTCAACCAATTCGATTTGAGATTACTCATTATCATACTTGATCGATTCGGTTTTTCTTCGAACTCACTTCACCTTCTGGAACCTATTTATACAACCGAAATCGGAGGTTGTCAATCAAAATGGTATTCATCTCCAACGGGAGTTCCGCAAGGATCTAATTTAGGACCAGTCTTCCACAAAAAAAACATTCTCCCAAAATTATTTCATGCCGACAATATGAAGATTCAAGGCAATACTGAGAAATATAATGACTGTTTGAAATTACAAGAAGACATCACCGCAATTTTTACTAGCTGGTGCTCCTCAATTCAGCTTCAAATAAATAGGTATATCTATTTCTGTTCTGTAGTTTCTTACTCCAAAAAGTTTGTTATTATTTCCCACTAGACGAGGACCATTAAAACAACGATATCTAACGTTGTTTTGGCCCCTGCTTTGGGAAATTTTGGGAATCTCTACCTAAATAACTTTTCATCAATGTACATTATCTATTATGATAAAAGTGATACAAACATGAGATAAATGTATATTTATATTTGTGAACCCAGAACAGAACCCGAAAGATGCTCACAAATTGAACCCCCTCAGGCCAGAACAACTGGCTCGAGTGGATGCAGAGGTTCGTAGTGCCCTTACAGAAGACGCCGATATCTGTCAGATCAACTGTGCCGTGTATGACTCTGTTCAAGCTCTTTCTCGGAGGTAAAGGAAAAATAGATACCTTGACTCCTCCAAGGCATACACAAGATGGAGGCTAAGATCAAGCCGGCGAGACAACACGTCTCGTATCCAATCTGTTATGGACTACTTAGCGGCTCAAAGACCATTTACGCACGCAGTGCGGCAAATTGCTGCAAAACTGCGGAGATCCCATCACACGTGGAATAGAGGGGTGCCGCTCACATCAAGCAGCATTGTCTCGAGGGCACACGAATGCTGGTGACTGCAAAAAAGTCACTAGTGAGGCGGGTGAGGGGCTTTCTCAGAAAACAAACAGTTCCGCGAGAAACCTCTCACCTATTAAAACTGTGGATTATTTGCCGGCCGCTGATCGGGTGGAATCCTCCTGGAAAGGTATCTACGAGCATCCGCAACCACTCAACCGGGACACTCCAGCTCTGACGTAGTTTCAAGCTTTCTGTAGAAGGCCTCAATAGCTCGAGCCCGAAATAATGCGTTATCCGATAAGCACGGATGAAGTTCGGAGAGCTTTCGAGGGTTCAAAAAACTTTGCTGCTCAAGGCCCTCATGGCCTCAATAACTATTGATGAAAGAAGTTACCGAGCGCCTACCACCATCTGGACAGAATATTCGGTTCTTGGCTGAATGGAGAGCAGCTGATTTCGGAATCATCTTGTACATGCATGCTCTCCAAGCAGTTGACTCGGTGTTCGAACAGATATATGAGCTCTAAGGAGAACTTACTGATCGATAGATGCATCCGTCTCCGTCATTCTATGGCCTGGATCGACTATCGCAAGGCATTCGATACAACATCACATCAGTTGTTGTACTTACTCGAGTGCTTTGGGGTACCCGATCAAATAGTGAGATGCATCGAACAACTGATTGCACTCTGGAGGACCTGCTTCACCATGATATCAGGAGGAAGCAGGGCCCAAACAGAGCCGGTCATCATAAGAAGAGGTGTTTTTCAGGAAGATTCCCTTAGCCCCCTTCTCTTCTCCATTTCACTAATGCCATTATCCGTTGCGCTCAGAAAAACCCGGGGCTATAACTGCGGCACACCAGGATACCGGAGGCATAAGGTCACCCATCTTTTTTGTGTGGATGACCCTAAGCTCTATGCCTCTGAAGAAAGGGGAACCACAGCAATCTCTCAGGTTGGTGAAGGAGTTCACGCATGCTGTCGGTATGAAATTCGGGAATGACAAATGTGCATTGGTTCATCTCGAAAGAGGACGATGCGAGGATTTTGCTGAGGATGCCCAACTCGTAGACGGAAGCATTCTACATCATTTGAATGCCGGAGAGACATACACCTATTTGGGTGTGGAACAACGACACACCCACTCTGTGAAAAATGCTCTCCGTGGCAAGTATAGGCAGAAACTACGGCAGATCTGGTCCTCAGAGCTATCGGGCAAGAACTAAGTTTTTGCCACCAACATGCTTGCCATTCCGATTCTACTCTACTCCTTCGAAGTAGTCAAATGGACTCAGGGGGAGTTGCGGCAACTTGACGAAAAGACTCGTAAAATGATGCATATGCACAGAAGCATGCATCTCAAATCGTCCATTCCACGGTTATATCTCCTTCGATAACAAGGGGCCGTGGACTTCTGTGTTTTTTTAATAACAGAATGATACTGAATGGAGCCTCTAGAGTCATCACGAGTTCGGATCCCCTACACTGCATGATCCGAGACCGTGAACATGCAGGTATCGGAGCCTTTTTGTTCAAGGCAGCCAGGAGCGCTGCTGATGACCTTATTAGTATAGTCTTCGACACCGAGCGGGTAAACCAACTATCTGTCACCGTATTGGGGCCCGCACGGATAAAAGCTCACATCAAGGCTGCAGAGAATGCTAAAATGCTGTAGCTGCACTCAGACAAGCCCATGCATAGAGTCTTCTTCAAGAACATCGAGGACCATGGCTTTTCTGTTGAGCTGACATTTGCCTTTCTCAGGTCAGGTGACCTGAAGTCGGAGACTGAAGGGTTCATTATGGCCTGCCAAGACAGTGTTTTCAACACCCTTGTCTACCGGAGCCTCGTGATGGGTATAGAGGTCCCTGATACCACATGTAGGGCCTGCCGACAGTTGCTTCTCAGTTTGAAAACTCGTTCCATCCTAGCTTCGATTGAAATGTCATTTCTTTCAGAATCGTTTCTGATATCATCTTCAGTAATTTCGAATGGAGAAACTTTGGAAGCTGTTATCAATTGTTTCTTCTTAAGATCCATGATTCAGTTATAATTTTCGAAAAAATCAGATCCTAATAGACCGTCGAATTCGATATCTAAATCATGAACAAATACTTTGTGTGAATTATTGTTTTTGAAATCGATCAAAGTAGATTCTGTTATAAAAAATTTTGGTTTGTGATTCCATGGACTATTACGTTTTCAGGAAATCGGTGAAGGTGTTTTTTACAAGTTTTTGGTTTGAATATGGAAATGTAAGAGCCAGTGTCAATTAGTATTTTGAATGTATTTGTTAGGTCTTTATATAGTAGTGGTTTTCAGATATCATTGCTATTACGTTGGGGGGGTTTATTATTATGAAGGAAACTCAGATTTTCCCAACTAATCTATATTCCATAAATTACTGTTTTCAAAGAACATTCAAATTAGACTGCTCGCTATCTGGTTCATATCGAATAGGTAACAAAAAAACAAGAGTACATAAAAAGTATTGGTATACGTGAATAAATACTCCAGCAGTGCCGTACATTCGGGTAAACGAATATATCGATCTAAATACACTACACTCTTCCCTCTCTAAATAAATGTAAATTAATGATAATCCATACTATTATAATTGAAAATCATTATTGGATTGGGCAATGAACCTCATTACTTACTCATACGTTAATCTTTCCGGGGGCTTAGCATTTCGCCGTGGCCTTCCACTATTTGTGGGGGTAAGCGTACTTGTCAAATTACTGTTTTCGGATTTTGGAAAAATATCGGAACTCGAGACTGGACTACTAGGTTCAACGGTTTCATTGTCATTACCGTTTTGTTCGGCATTTTCATGATTACTTGTGATTGGTAATTTGCTCTTAACATCTGATTTCAAAATTTGATTACTATGACGTTTCCATATCCGATTGATATCCGGAACGGAAACTATGTAAGTACTTTTCCCAATAATATTCTTTATTATTGCTGGTATCCATGTAACCTTGTTTGCTGAACGATAATCTTTTACAATAACGTTTTCATTTATTTCAAATGTAGGTCTCTCCTTTCCCGCAAAATTTTTTATTTGTTTTGCTTGTTGTTGTTCTACTCTCATTTTGATGTCATCTAGTTGAGGTTTCAATAAATCAAATTTTGTACGTATATTACGTCCAAACATCAACATCGAAGGAGATACTCCTGTTGTCGAATGTTCGGTAGTTCTATAATCGAAAAGAAAATTATTTAATGTAGAAGATATATCAATACTTTTATTATTGCCAAGGGCATTTTTTAAAGAATTTTTGACAATTCTGACTGATACCTCTGCTGCACCATTCGACTGCGGATGGAAAGGAGGTGAGGTTATGTGCGTAACATGGTGTTTATTCAAAAATGTTTGGAATTCAGAACTCGTGAAGTTCCTGGCATTATCGGAAACTATAAATTTAGGTATTCCAAATCGCGAAAAGGTGGAATAAAGTGCTTTCACAGTGAAACTTGAAGTTAATGTTTTTGTAGGAAAAACTTCAATCCATTTAGAATGTGCATCAAGTATAACTAAGAAGTAATTATCCAAAAATGGTCCAAAATAATCAATATGGACTCTATAGAAAACTTCTTCTGGCCATTTCCAAGGATTTAAAGTATTTTTCGGAGGACTCACCTTATTGACAGAACAATTTTGACATGATTTGGATAATTTCTCAATATCATCATTGATTCCCGGCCAATAAAAATGATTACGCGCAATGCTTTTCATTTTAATAACTCCTAAGTGGGATGAGTGCAGCTGTGCCAAAATGCGCTTTTTAAGTACACCCGGTATAACAATTCGATGATTCCATAGCAAAATGTTATTCTCGATAGACAGTTCATGTCTTATAGGATAATATTGCTTGAATTTGTCATTTTTTTTTGCGCCTTTTGGCCAACCATATCTGACATACCCGATTATTTTTTGTAAAATTTCATCGAACTGTATTTGTTGTTTAATATGTTCAAAATGAACAGATGTAACATCATCCTCACAAAAATGATTGAAATAGTCGACACATCAACAGATTTCCATTCACTTTCAATATTATCGTGTATAGGTAAACGTGAAAGAAAATCTGCAGTATTTTCGTCGGATTTCACATATTCAATCTTATAACGATAATTGGTTAGAATTACCGCCCAGCGACATAGTCTATTCGCTGAATATTGGGGAATACCCTTTTTAGGGTTGAAAATTGCCATCAAGGGCTTATTATCAGTAACTAAAACGAATTCTCTATTGTACAAGTATTGATTGAACTTGCATAAAGCATAAATGATACTGAGACCCTCTCTCTCTATTTGGCTATAACCCTTTCAGCACTCGAGAGAGTACGGCTCGCAAAGGCAATCGGTTTTTCGATTTTATTTGGTAAAATATGACTGATCACACATCCGATACCATAAGGACTCGCATCAGTGGTAAGTTTCAATTCATAGTCAGGGTTATAGTGTGTTAATACACTCGCTGACATTAATAAGTCTTTTATTTTGTTGAATGCCGCATCGCATTCACGACTCCATATGAATTGTGTATCTTTTTTTAGTAACCTATACAGGGGATTCAAAACTGTCGCCAGGTTGGGAACAAATTTACCGTAGTAATTAATCATTCCAAGTATTGATTTCAACTGAGTGATGTTTTCCGGAATTGGAGCATCTCTGATTGCAATAATCTTATCTTGAGACGTATGCAAACCGTCCTTATTTATTATGTAACCCAAATATTGCACTTCGGATTGATTAAAAGTGAATTTATCTGCACGAACTCTTAACCCAGCTTTTTGTAAACGAGCGAGAACCCTCTCAAGTCGCATATTATGCTCAGTTTTATCTTTTCCACAAACTAGAATATCATCAAGAAAAACTACTGATCCTTCAATATTTTGCAATAAGGATTCCATAATTTTCTGAAATTTGGCGCATGCGCATGCAACACCATACGGCAAACGCTGATATTGAAATAAACCCTTATGCGTAGATATCGTAACTAATTCTTTAGATTTATCATCCAAACACATTTGTGCATATGCTTGAGAAAGGTCTAATTTAGAAAAAAATGCGCCACCCTGTAACCTCGAAAATAAATCGTCTATCCTAGGAAGTGGGAATTGGTCAATTTCTAGAACAGGGTTTATGGTAATTTTAAATTCGCCACAAATGCGAACTGATCCATCTTTTTTTATCACGGGAACTATTGGGGTTGCCCAGGGTGAATAATCTACGGGTTTCAAAATTCCTATATCCACCAATCGATTAAGTTCTGCGTCTACTTTTTCTCTTATACCATAAGGTAAGGGTCTGGCTCGGAGAAATTTCGGGGAAGAAGTTGCATCTTTCAATTTCAATGTTACATTTCCCTTAGAGAAGGTACCGAGTTCTGGCGCGAATACTTCCCTATATTTTTCGATTATTTCCTCGATACTAATATGGGTATCAGAATAATTCACCGAAACCGTGATATTCAATTTGAAAAGATTCAGGAAATCACGGCCCAACATTGGAATTGCTCCATTCTTTATGACGAAAATATCTATCATATGAAAAACATTATTGTAAAAAACTTTAGCCTGAAAAAAACCTAATGGTTTCATTTTATTACCATTATAAAAATGAAGAATTTTCTCTGATTGAATCAATGGATGTGAATCTTGAAAGTTATTTAAATAAAAAATTTCTGAAACCGCTGAAATACTAGCTCCCGAGTCCAGTTGAAAACAATATTCTATCTCATCAATCATGACTCTGACATAATAAGGTTCATTACTCACCGAACATGAATATATTGAAAAACATTCATCATCATTTACTTCGAGAAAATTTTGGAAATTCCTTGAAATTCCTTTTTTATTCTGTTTACTTGGACAAACTGGTGCCAAATGCCCTTTCACTTTGCATACATTGCATGTAAACTCGCGATAACGACACTTGATTGTGGGGTGGTTGCCCCTTCCACAAACAGCACATTTTTGATTCGCACTTGCACTTCCACTGGTTGAAGGTCGACCTTGTGTAACACGCGTATCATGTCGTTGCTTCCAGTGTGACACTTGATGAACACCCGGTTCAACCTTAACCATTGGTTCTTCCAACAAAGTATTTTGCTTGGCTGCCATTTTGCAAGCTGCTATGTGGATGGCTCCGCTAAATGTGCAGTCTTTCTTTTCCTCGAAAAGCCTGTCTTGGACTACTCCTTTTTCGAAACCAATAACGAAACGATCTCTCAGGACCATATCGAGTACATTTCCATCGAACTCACAAAATGAGGCAAGGCTTCTCACTCTCGCTGCCCATTCTGGCGAACTTTCCTGTGGTGCCTTAGTCGCATTTTAGAATTTAAAACGATAGGCGAACACAGATTCACTGGCTTTGAAATGATCGTCAAACATTTTTACCAAGTCTGCATATTCCTTCTCTTCAGGTTTGTTTGGTAAAGAAAGGTTGTAGATCAATTTGTAGGCCTCCTCGCTAAGAGCGTTCAATAGTATAGCACGTTTCTTGGGGTTGTCGGTGATACTATTCACTGTGAAATAGTTTTCCAGTCGACGAATGAAGATGGTCCAATCACTATTATGAGGATCGAACTCTCTGATGTGCCCCAAATTCGCCATTTATATGATTTGGTAACTTTATCTCACTTTTCCTCGTCGCCAATATTACGTTGGGGGGGGGTTTATTATTATGAAGGAAACTCAGATTTTCCCAACTAATCTATATTCCATAAATTACTGTTTTCAAAGAACATTCAAATTAGACTGCTCGCTATCTGGTTCATATCGAATAGGTAACAAAAAAACAAGAGTACATAAAAAGTATTGGTATACGTGAATAAATACTCGAGCAGTGCCGTACATTCGGGTAAACGAATATATCGATCTAAATACACTACAATTGCATAAAGTGATCTTACATGAAACGTTGCTCTGGAAGATTCATATTGGGGTGGTAATCTTCTAAGTTCATTGATGGGACTCGTGTTTGAATTTCCGATATTGAGTCGTTGGTTTGGTTGGAATCCAGTGGGTGATTTTGAGAAGGGAGTGAATGAAAATATTGATATTCAACATTATTCACACCACTATTATATTGATTATGTTGATCATAACGCGAGTATTGATCATATTGAGAATATTGATCGTGATAATGTTGAGGGTTTTGGCTATTATCTGTATGTAGTCAACGAATCTTTGGTTATTATTTTCACAGTAATTTTGTGATTATTGACCGAATCACAATCTTGGTATTCCGTGTCTTGATAATTCATACAGAATGTTTTTTGTTGGTTAAAATTAGGGTTGCGTTGAATAGCTGACGGGCGAAGAGTGTTCTGAGGCTGATTTTGATTTTTGAAAACTGGTTTCGATTGGCTATTTTGAAATTGACTGGGGGTCTATTTTGTTGAAAAGTAATCGGTTTTGAGAAGTTTGAATTAGGATTCTGGGGAAAATTCGAGTTGTAGGATCTTTGCCTTTGTCAACACTTGTTTGACAGGTAACCAAGATGTCCACAAAATGTACATTTCGGAGGGTGAGATGAATGAGATTTTTCGGGAATATTGTTTCCTGTTTGTTGTTGTCTGTCGTGTTTTCGGCTTTCAAAATAGGACAATTGAACTTCTCTTTCAATGCGCATATGTGCTTCAAGCATGTCTCTAGGGTTTCCTGTGCGAATTATTTGGCCTATTCTGGGTTCTAGTCTGGTAGGTAGAGGGTTCAATGTGATAGTTTCGATTAATCTCGACTGAGCTTGTTTCTGCTCTACAATAAGAGCACTTTTCTGAATACAAGCATGCATCTCAGCGTTGTACACTTGTAAACGATTGAAGGAAATTAACGCGGTTTCGTTTGGTAATGGTTTCAATCGTTGAAGATCTTGAATAAGTGAGATGAGATCTAGGGTATCACCAAAGTTCAAACTTAATAGGTGCCTAATTTCATGATGAGTTTTGGGGTTTCTCGAACTCATGAGTTGGACGGCTCTTCCTCGAAATTTATTTTCAATTTGAATTGTTAATACATTTCTATGATCACGAGTTGCCATTTGATAAGCACAATCTCAAGTATTCATGAAGGTTGTAAGAAAAATTCGATCTCCTTCGAATTTAGGAACAATCGAAAATATCTCAGATAATTTATATGGTTCAATTTCGGGTATTGGTACGTTGTTGGCTTCATTTTCATTATCGTTATCATTCATGTTGCTCAATTAATTGATTTCAACCGAAAAGTATCGAATGTTAATAATAAAGTTGATCTATACCTTCTCTAATAGTCGAACTGTTTTTCTATTATAATAAAACAGGTTATTATCGTAAACTGCGTTTGAGTTTAGTAAAGTTAATAATCAATCGGTATGAATACTGGAAATATATTGAAAACTCATAATAGTACTTTCATGGGTGATTCGTCTTTTTCTTGAAGTTTTCACCGGGGGCTTCACCGGGTGTTCCTTCCGTGGGCTTCAAGTGGTTACTACCACCGGCACCGTGGAACACACTTGATAAACTTGGACTGTTTTGATATGAAGAAAAAAATTATTAACATTGGACGTGTTTAAAATATGAGTACTGACTAGCTACTACTTATTGAATACTGACTCTCATGGTCTCGCAGGACCTTTTTATAATGTCTGGAATATAGTGTCAGCATTGGCATTATGGGAAATGAAATGCGATCACTTGCTGCTGCTGCACTATCAGCGTTTTCGCGAAAAGTTGTTATCGCTTGTGATTTGATTTATGTGAGACAGTGTCGCAAGGCTATATTATTTGCATACAACAAATATTATTGTTATCTCATAATCCTAATTTGAAGTCATGATCATATTTCACATTCACCAAAATAATGTACAATCATGTGCAATGCCAATGTTCAGTTATGTTTCTTCTATGAGTCAGGTACATTGTTCAAATGTTTGTAGATACTCTAGAGAAAACATCTCTTTTTTAACGTTTGCTAGATGAAATGAAGATATGACATAAGAATAAATGAACATTTTAGAAATGTTTTTCTGATGAAATATTTGAAATGTTTCAAGAAAAACCTTTCTTGGTGAGACATAAGCAGTATCTATGACATTGATACAATATCAAAAACACTGGTAAGAAAACATTACATTGTAAAAAGTAAATATTTACAGAACGTTATTGCGATGAAAAATTTCTTAGTGAGTAAATACTTTGGGCATCCACTCTAACAAGGAAAATGGAGATGAATGATCTCGGTGTTATGTTCCAACGGAGGTTAACCTTGGCTCAACACATAAACAGAACTGTCCCCTCAGCGTACGGAATGTATGGTTTTTTGGTGAGACAGGGTAGGGATTTTCGCAAAATCAAAACAATAAAATCTCTATATTACTGTTATGTTCGTAGTAAGCTTGAATATGGATCACTTATTCGTGATGTTTATATAGCCAATGTGGAACGTGTACAGAAAATATTTCTTCTTCCCTTCAAAACCAAAGGAATTTGTCCTATGAGAGGAACTGATTATTCGGTTCTATTTTGTCTCTCTGAATACTAGTCGACTAATATTGAGCATCAAATTTCTTCACGCTTTGTTCCATGGCTCTAGAGATTTTGGACATCTATTATACCTAATAAATAAATAAATAATAATTGGTACCTCAGTTCGATTCGCGATTTCATCGTTCATTCTACGACAATAGTAATAGATCAAACGTTTCACGGATATCACCAGTTCAAATCATGTGCAAAAATTATAACAATTCATGCCAGGGTTGTGATATTGTTTATAATTTAAAAATATCTACAGCTGTTTTTTGAGATCAACGTTCAATATGTAATGACAATGAACATGTTGAACTCCATTTATATCAACATCTTGCAATTTTTTATTTTTCATAATCCAATTTTTTTTAGCATTTGCTTGATGTTTCTCGAGGTATGGATTGCCTTTCTATTTCTTGTCCGTATTTGAAAGATTGAATTTTGGTTTTCGTAACTTTCTCCAGATATGTGGTTGGGTCCTCAGCTGATGGCTTATAGGAACCCTTTTAGAGAATATCACTCATTTTTTGTTGGTAATCCACCGTATTCATGAAAACGATCGCGTTGCCCTTGTCTGCTGGTAGGGTTCTTATGTCCTCATACTTTCCTGAATTTTGGAGTGCTATTTTCTCTTTCCGAGGCAAGTTTGGTTGTGGTGTTCTGTAGCTTTTTTGGATATGGGCAATGTTCTGTCTCATGTCCTCTGCCGTCTCCTCTGGTATATCTCGTAGTGAGGCTTCTCTGCTGGCAATTATTTCCTCATTCGGTACTTTTTCCAGGCTGATGTCGAAGCTGAAACCTCTGCTGAGTACCTGCTCCTTTTCCTCCTTTAGTAATTTATCAAAAATATTGTACACTACCACTGTGGTTTCGGGGGCTGTGGATTTCGAAGCCTCCTGGTGTTTTTCGAACTTTTCCTTTTGTGTTTCAATTTTTCCCTCTTGGTCAGTTTCCGCCCTCCACTCGGTGATTTTCTCGAAGTTTTCCCAGATGGCTGGGTGTAGTGTCCTGCTCAATTCTATGTGGAGGACAAATTCTCCGTTAGGGCTAGTATCGCGTGTTTCTCTTTTAGGCGTTCCCGTAACAGCGATAGACTAGCTTGTTTCAGGATATAGGTAGTCAATACGTTGGTGACCCGATGTTTGCGGCTAACGGAAACAACAAAGCAGCGGCAAAATGGCTACGGGACGAATTCAATCAGGACAAACCACGCATGATTCAGACCAAGACAAACTAGGAGAGAAAACCCTCAGGAAACAAAAAAGTCCGTGACACAACCTTCCATCTAATCACTGACAAAATTATACCAACAACTTTTCGAACCTCAAAGGACCATTACGTCTTGCTTACCGAGACCTCTCGGAAATCAAGGAGTATATGGCATAACATGCGGAGACTGTGAACAGAAGTATATTGGCCAGACGAGTAGGAGAATGTCATAGAGTGCAGGAACACATAAATAGCGTAGGGACGAAACAAACATCTTCCTTTCTCTTGCAATACCATCACCAGGCGGGTTATAAAATAAATACCAAGGCAGCTAAACGAATAGCGAACTCATCTATAGAATTCTATATAATGATACCACATCACAACACCCCAACAATAATAATGAAACCAAAATAACTGGACCTACAAAAAACTTCCATGCATTGAAAATCTCACTGAGAGAGTGGAGAGAGTACCTTCCCTCTACTGACGAAATGAAAATTGCTTTCAGCAATGATGATGCTATCGAGAAATATCCTCCAAACCCAAAAACATTAACACCATACGGATCACAGAGCAGTGTGAAGTACCTTGTGCGGAATGCAATGGCGTGTACATTGACGAACAGATAGATATCTCAAAACCCGTATTTCTGAATACCAGAGGAGTATGAAACCTGATTCTCTAGCAAAGAACTCAGCTATAACAACTTCAACTTAACACGCAGCTAAATATTCACACAATTTTGATTTCAATGATTCTTAAGTGGTTACGACTGAAAAAAACTTAATGGCTGATTATTCTGTTTTATCTTAACTTTTATCGTTATTGAGATCACAGCAAAACCATATCGAATGCAAATGATTATTTATGGCGATAGTTCAGGCAGATAGGTCTTGGGATGGAGCTAGAACAGAAATAGAGACGCATATAAGTGGAAAGTGGGGTGAAAGGATCCCTAAAGCCTCCTACTAATAGAAATGAAAAAAATCAAGGAACGTGGAAATACCATAAATAAAAAACAAGACACGGGTGGTTCGAGCAACAACCATTTCAACTTAATTTACTGAATTTCACAAGAGAAATAATGAAATCAAACAAAAAGGATCTGAGAAGTCGTCGAAAAGTGAATGAAACGAATTGAATCAAATCTTTTTAAATGAAATATCCACCTTTTGAGTATACCCAGAAGAATCTTTTCGAATTTTTGGCGGCATCATTGGATTAAGGATCATGAGGAGGACTGGTAATATGTTTGATGCCATTTGATGACAAAAATATCAGACTCTTCAGAAACAATTGATCTTCCGTTATATATGAACTTCTCAAGGCTTCAATTGTTGAGTTATAATAAATTTTTGTCATTCGAAAAACTTCTACCTACTTTATATATACATCAACAAAAATAATATTGTCGGTATTCACATAAATCTATATGTAACCCTTTTCCAATCATTTGAAATGATTAAGCTTCACTTGGGGAGGGGTCATTGCCATGTTTTATACAGGTATCACGACTTCTTGTTAAATTCCTAATGCAATTATCCAACTCTGATAACCGAAAGTAACTTCTTGCATGTGACTGAGTGAGAACTTCTTGCTGCAAGATCAGTGGTACTGCAATCTTCAACTACTTGAAACTCAGAGCGTTTGTTGAAATAAGGTTTTGAATCTGTATCTGTGCACTTCATAGGTCATCCTTAATTTATAACTTCTTTTGAATTATTGAAAATAACATCTTTACATGTTTTCTTTTTGATCATTTTAAATGTCATTAACATAATTTACGAGTTTTTGATGAAGTAGAAAAATCGATACTTGTCTGATCATCAAGCAAATGTTTGTCTTGGCAAGACACTGGCAATCTAGATAACCACTCAGCTTTATTTTGACTTGACCTGACATATTAATTTCATAATTGAATCCTGACAGATTAACAGTCAATCTTTTCAATCTGCCTGCAGTAAGTAAACCGGGGTAGTGATTTGTTATGACCAAAAATATTCAAAAAGAGACGGTGATCCGTTATCAATTTGAATGAATTCGCATAAAAATATTGATTAAATCAAGTAATATAATCGATAAACCTTTTCTCAATTTGTGAGTGATTACATTCTGGATTCGATAGAGTTCTAGAAGCAAATGTGATTGGTTTTTCAACTCTAGAAGAGGATGCGTTACTCAAAACTGCTCCTATATCAACGAACCTGGTGTCAACCGTCAATCTGAGTTCTAATATGGGATCGAAATGTACCAATACATCCGCTGATTCTGATATTCTTTTGATTTCTCCTGAAGCTTAATTACATTCAACACTCCAGTTCCATTTAACATTACTCTTCAATGATCTTTATAGTGGATTCAAAATTGTGGACATATCATGAATAAATCGACCATAGTAGTTGATCCTACCTAAAAATGATTTCAACTCTATTACGTTTCGAGGCACAGGTGCTAAATCGATTGCATTTCTTTTTTCTTAGGAAGTATGCAAGCCTTGTTTGTCAATCACGAAACCTGCATATTCACCCTTTTTTGAAGAAAATACACTTATTGATATTTACTTTCAGTCCTACACTTTTCAAAATTTCCAAAAAGTTATTTGAATTTTCAAAATGCTATTTTTTCATCCTTTTTCGTACCTAAAATGTCATCCTGAAATGCAGCCACTCCCGAATAGCCTGTTAATAAGGAATCCATGATTTTTCGGAATTTAGCTGGAGCGCATGAAAGTTCAAAAGCTAAGCGATTCTACCAAAATAATCTTTTGTGGGTAGATATCGCTAAAAGTTCCTCACTCCCCTCATCCAACTCTATCTGCTGATGAGCGTGCGACAGATTCATCTTCGAAAATTCCGTTCTACTATACAAACTACTGAAGACCTCCTCGATTTTTGGTAGTGGATCTTCCACCACTATTTCAGGATTGATTATAACATTGAAGTCCTCAAAAATTAGGATTCGACCATTTTTCCTGAAAACAGGCACAATGGGGGTAGCCCAGGAACTATTATCCACTGGAGTGATACCACCTAGGAGAAATAAACCGTTAATTTCATTCTCTGCTTTCTCTTCAACACAGTCACTAGCTCGGCGTTCGTTTTATTCTAAGGTTTTACGGGGCTCAGTAAATCCCACAAAAGTTTACAAGCATCTTTGTCCAAGATGCTCAATAGTATGGCCATTATTGCCATTCTCATCACTTTTTATGTCATTAGCGATGAATCAGTTCTCATGTCTGGCTTCGAAAACAGTCCAGTCTGAATTTTTCAGTGAGAATTCTTGCAAATTTCCTGTGATTTCAATCATGTT
Organism: Zygogramma bicolorata; assembly: GCA_032362365.1. Taxonomy (NCBI): domain Eukaryota; kingdom Metazoa; phylum Arthropoda; class Insecta; order Coleoptera; family Chrysomelidae; genus Zygogramma; species Zygogramma bicolorata. Next base: position 11,030 of record JAVJAQ010001851.1, on the reverse strand, counting down.
CACGTGGTCACCGCGTTATTCAATTATTATTCCCGCACAGAAACTTGCACTGTTCGATTCACAGATTGGAATCTTGATTACACGTCGTCAATTGTTATGTCTTGTATTGATTTATTATGAATGAAATAGAAGTAAACTTGTATAACTTTTAATGAGCACATAGGTAATGGAGGCCCTGCTTCCTCTATCTAGTAACTACCATACATGGTGGAAATAGGTGGGGTGTCAATCGAACAATAGGCGGCAAATATAAATTGAATACATTACAGATGTGTTTTTTTTCACAAAAGAAATTCAAGCTCTTGGTAGGCTCAGTGCATGAGGTGTGCACCTGGTGTGATATCTGTGACATTTGCAATATTTAAAATTTCATATCATTACGTTTTTACTGTGGGGTCGAAAATAAGTGACAATTGGTACGGGCAAGATCGAACAACTCTGTTGCAATCAACTCAACAAATCACTCGAACAATCAACTCAAATAACTATAATGTTCCGCCTATTTATTCACTTGATGGCTGTAACAAGTAACTCGGTACTGCTTCCCGTCCACTATATATAGGTCAATGATTCTGATCAGATCAGAACGGACATCGATATTTCTACCATTTCTGCAATAGTTTACTCTATTAATATTCAAATGCGGTTGGTATATCTCTCGAACATTCTCGATCAATCGCGATCGTCGAATGCGTAACACTATCCCCCGAACAACATTTGACTAATTACTCCATATTGGAGGATCACGTCCATTGTGGGGGCTCAATCTATCCATATGGACAACTTACGGCTTACGTCGGGGTGATAATCAGACCCGGTAGACTAGGTCGTTTATTTCGTTTATTTTTTTCTTGACCAAATAGGGTCCCCGTCCCAAGGCCTCTAAAACTTGGGAATGAATACGTTTTCACGCTGAGGCTGATATAACCAACCTGCATCGCCTCCTTTGAAGCTTATCGGCATCTCGGCATCGAATTCTTATCGAACCAGATTTGTTGTTGATCGTCGAATTCGTCACATTCTTTTTAATATCTCCAATGTTTTCAACCAAAAATTCACAATGCTATCGTTCTCTTCATATCAGTTTAAGTGTCCTGAGATACTGGAATCGTCACGCACACGTCACACATGAATACAGGTTTCAAATGTGATTTCACAAAATAACTCGATGTAAGCTGATGTTATGGACGGTTTATAGGTTTTTATATACACTCCTGGGTCCGTCAGTATGGAAGGGGCATATAAGGACTTCACTGATAAACTACCACTCACTCCACACTTCATGTGCAATGTTCCAATGCTCACACATCGCTAGTAATACAGCTTTTCACCAACACCACTTGACAGTAAACCCCACCACCACCAGATAGATACGCTGACTGTGTTGGAAGTGGCTCATAGAGGAGTCCCAGATAACTCCATCACCATTCACAACTGTGTGCGTTGGCATGTGCCGCATATATATTCAGTGGTTTTTGGAGCTTCTTGCAGCCCCTCTACCACGAGAGGCATTGTGTGACATCGCACACTAACACCACAACCTACAGCATAAAAATGGGTTATTTCAGAGCAGGTGCATAGACAGATGATGGTTGATGGATTTGTTTGATGGTGTTGCAGCCTCTTCCTCCCCCTATAACCAACATTAATGTGATGACCTATTAACTGCAAGGAATGCTCATAGGTTGGTATTGGATCTCTGTGACATGCAGCAGTGTGCATGTCAGAGGGGTACATATGCTGCTATCACCTTGTTTGTAATATATTTCCCTCATCTCTGAGTCAATCCTTCCTATAATAACAAAGATGTCATTTTCCAATTACGTTACGCATAGGTTTTTTAGAACAAATGAAATTCCAATACCGTCACACCATAAAGGTCCCAGACAACGGAAGAAATGACGTCACACATCATCTATCAGACGAAGAAATTTGTCACTGATTAATAAACTGAAAGATGAAGTCATAGGTATGGGAAAAGTCCTTGAACTGGCAGTTATCTCCTGCTTGAGAGATATTAATTTCCATACAGGTCAGTCATTTAATCTTCAAACCAACTCTCCTTTTTCCTTTGTTATAAGAAACATTCCATGAGTGCTACCTACTTGATCCAATTTATGTGTGTTTGGTGAGTGAATTGGAAGCGAAAAAATTATTTCCATATGACTCTCAACGCAAACTATGCCATATAGGCAGGAGATTAGTTGTTTTGAAAGACTTTTTCTTTCTGTCTAAGAATAACCTGTTTGTGAATCTGACACATACCAATAGATACTTTTTGCCAATATTATTTATATTACTTTCAAGTTTCTTATTCTGATCTAGAGAAGAGAATTCAAAATCACGGTTCGTCAAAATCCTGTATTTGTTCAAGTTTCCTGAATAATCAACATTTCAAACAATTGAATGACTTACCTTATCCCAGTAATATACCAAAATGCTCCTACTGAAGCAATGAGCATGAATATCAGTATGGTGATTTTATTATTCAATTTGGCGTATTCCAAATAAAGTTGTTTTGTTACCATGTCTTCTGTCTTCAATAATGAATTTTCATATTTCAGAATGTATTGAACTGACTGCTGAATTTTTGGTGATTTCACTAGAATTAGTACCATTACTCCTACATTCACGTACTGAATATAGAGACAAAAAAGGTCAATCACTCTGGCTTTGCATTGCCAAACCATTGGTATAGTGATCAACATCACATGCGTCATGAGTAGGTAGTGGAATAAAAATATTCTCCTGAATTTTGAATAGAATCGTATGAAGGAGGAGTTCGACTGTTCGAAATTCCAGTGTCCAGTGAATATCATGAAATATTTCATCAACTTGAGGTGGTACACTTCCATAATAACGCCTGAAAAAAGTTTCCATATTATTCAAAAAATAGCTTCTAGGCCTGTCAAATATTATGCAGAAAATTGACAAAATTCCATATCAACGGTAAGTACTGATTTTGTATTATTAGGGTCAGTACCAGTGGTATAAATCCAAGTTTGCAGCCTCGAATAATCTGCGTTAACTTTTTTGCTTAAACTTTTTGAGATTGAATTTGCTACAAATCGTTCTGAGCTAAATATTCCTGAGATACTGCAAAGCTTAAATTGTTATTTTTTTGGAAGTTTTTTTGATAGGTACTCGTCTCACGAAGGCTATAATATGAGACGAGCCCGTAAGAAATGTGATCGGCCCCAATTCAGTAATAGAATGCAGCTTGTAGGATGGACAGCTTTTTTCGTCATTCCCAAACACAAAAATATAAAAATGTCGAATTCCAATGATAATAATTCAAGAATCATATGATGAAAATACAGATGAAAGTCGTAAAAATATGGGCTATTCCTCTGCTCTGTGTGTCGTCATATGTATCATTCACAATCATTCGCAAGTGTGCTTGTTTCTAACCTACTTTCAGGTTGGAAAATGAACAATTTCTCACTCAGAAGAAGACGAACTAGTAAATGATTTTTCCCATATTTTTCGAAACTTAACCGGCCCTTTGTCTTTCATTTGCGTCGTTCTACCCACCGTATTTCACAGTGTTTAGATCTAGATCTCCGTTGACTTGTAGACACGAACGCAGGTATATAAAACATGCCTACCCTGGTACGTATTACAGTCACTTCATATCATCCCAGTACCAAAAGTACAAAAATATAAAAGTATTCACTTCCTACATCGAAACCTCACTTAGTTTTCAAAAATTAAGTTACCTTCTAACCAGCCACTTTCCACTAGCGCTCGTCACGGCCAATCCTTTTTTATTGTTCAAAATTACGTCGATATTTCAATGACTCATTCAAACATTGCATGAATGCGGTAATCCTCATGACAACCGACATTTGTGGAATACTATTATTGGTGTTTCAAACACCTTCAGTGGACGCATAAAGATGATTCAAGAACGAATAATAGGGATGTGTTGGTGTTCTAGGGTTATGCAGGGATTCTAGGGGTATCCCCGACGGTTTGTTTGATGATGAAAAAAAGATGACTGCATTGAGGAAGGAAAGACAATGAAGTGGAGCGCCTGGTAGGCGTATCAAAGTTTAGGCGTTGTGTGTTGATGAAAAATCAAATATGGTGGCGCGTACCCTGAAGACTTGTGATTGGTCGCTTAGGCTGGGGCCAAAAAGATGGCGTCCGCTGTGCAGCCTCTGGTTGATGGCTAGCTGGGTGTGTGTGTAGTGTGATACTTCAAGACCTGTGATTGGTTGCCTCGGTTGGGAAAAACATGCCGTTTGAGCCTCTGGTTGGTGGACGTGTGTGAGGAGTGGAATGAATCTATTTTCGCAGGGTTACACACAACAGACGTTACCAAACGCGTCAACGGACGTTTTGATACATTTGACGAAGCGTTGATGTCGGGGGCAGGGTACGGATATCGGGGTGCAGATATCGTGTAGCGATCGAATCGATTGTTTGGAATAATCAGCATATGAGCGTTATTTCGCGGTTTTGATAATAAGTGGAATTGATAAACGAGTAGTATTGGATTTTCCAGTCTGACGATTTGATAACGATTATTACTTCGTGAGTAATTATTGAATAATCTGTTTTTGTGTTTTTCCATTACTAATAATACGATAAATACTCATTTTGCAGTAAGTTTGAAATTTCCGTTCGAAACAATTTTCCCATTCATCGATTTCATCTGCATTCTAATTCTTCGTATTCAGAAAGTGATGTGACAGTTACTTATTCTCCTTCCAGCTTGGCTTTCATTTCGTCCTATTCAACAACCCTCATCAGCAAACTTGTTGCGTATGTCATCTTTCATTATAGGCAGCTGCTTTGGGATCGAGACTCCTTTACACTATCAGTTTCATGATCATGGAAGAAGCTAACAAACCTTCTCGCAAGTATTGTACCAAAGTGCAAAAACACTATTAGAAATCCACCTGACAAAGTGTTATTTCGTATTCCGTTCGTTGCGAATAAAGTAAAATATTGGTGAAAGATATCGCATAAACGATGAGTTTGGGACCTTTGGCAGACTGATTTTGTTCTCCCAGCAGGATTTTATTGATATCTTTCTCTGAAAGTAGTGTACTATTGAGGAATGCATAGAAGAATTTGAGAATTGTTTCATAATTTGGTTTTATATTTTCTAGGCAAATCTAGTGAAATTGACAACCGCAGCAGAATTTTAAGTGTCATCACAACTCTAGATGAATGGAATCTCGTTTGAGTCCGATTGAACATTGACAATTCAGTTCAGATTTAGTTTCCGATCATTCATTAAAATTCAGTTTCGAATATAGTTCGCTTCCGCATCAGTGTTTCAATTTTCGAGGTAAGATCCGACAGTCTGTTTATATTCTAAATATTCATTCCTGTTTTTGCTCTCACTATTTCAGCCTCTTTCTGTTATCTGAGCTCCATTCAGAAGCAATCATTTTGTTATATTCAGGAAGTTGATTCAATTTCTATATTTTCAGGGTTTCCGCTACTTTGGCCGTCTGCCGTTAACTATGCTTCATTTAGAACTGATTGTTATCCCATTATTTTATAGTTTGTTGGGGGGGGATGCGAGGGCCGCCCAGCGAAAACCACCGACAAGGGAGACCTCCCTCCCACCAAAAAAAACAAAGGGGAGCGGGAAGACCCCCCCCCCCCCCCCGCGACGCCCGCCGTCCGTCATCCCCCACCCCCCCCCCCCGCCCCCCGCGGGGGCGGCCGCCACCAAACAAACGACCGCCCACCACCCACACAACCAACCGTCTCCCCAACAACAACACCAACCAACCGAAAAAAAAACAGACTTCCCCCCCAAACCACCAACCAAAAGCAACCACCCCCCCCTCTCTCCCCCGACGAAAAAAAAAAAAAAAAAAGAAGGAAAACGACCCACTTCCTTCCAACCCAAAAACCAGCATAGGAATAAATATTAAAACAAAATAACCGAAATAAAAATACAGGTTATTCTATCAACCCTTAATTCAATTTATTTTTAATAAATCATCCACCACTCTCCATACAGCGCCCACCAAGATCAACCATCCCGCGCGCCACAAACCCCCCCGGGCAGGTTTTTCATTCCCTCCCCCCATTAGGGAGAGGGGAAAGCTAGTAAAGACCCCTCCGGCCACCTCCCTAAGACTTTTTACCTCTCCCGGCCCGTAGCCCCCCGCCAGCGCCCGGAAAACCTTCAATACTCTCCCCCACCCCCCATTTGATTGGTGGAGTTGAATTACCGACGATCCCTCCCATGGAACCAAGAGAAATCGACCTACGGTCATCGTATGCCCACTTATTTCTTTCCCCCAGGGTGTGTCGATACTCGAGATGCCATCTTTCCCAACCTTCTTGATGGATACGGATAAACAGTTGGTACCTGGATAATCTATTCATTTTTCATTTGTTCATATCACAATCGGGGAGCGCGGGCAACGGCTCAAAATTCAGAAAATGACCTGGCGCCACGACCGAAAAATCACAAGGGGCACAACTAAGAGGGCATAATGGCCTCGACTTCCCTCCCCCCTCTTTTTTTTTGACACCCGCCGACACCTCTTCATTTCTCGGCTTTTCGCCCCCTATCCCCCCAGCAAGATGGCGTTTCCCTTTTTTCCCCCCCCCCCCCCCCCCTCCCCCACCCTCCGGAGCAGATGGCGGATTCAATTTCCCATCTCTCCCCTCTTCTTTCCCCCCTCCTCCCATCATCCCACCTCTCTATTTATTCCCCCCGACAACCTTTCCCCCCCCCCCCCCCACCCCTCCACCCCACCGCCCCCTCCCGGCAATCCCCCTTCTCCCCCCTAATAAGACGGCCTCCGATCATAGGTCCGACCCACGTTCCAAGTGACCACCTTTACTACAAAAGCATACGAAGAGGCACAGATAGGCCTTACACCCCTTACCCCCTCTCTCTTTCCTCTTGGTGCCTTTACACGGACCCCCGAACCCCCCCCCTACCCAAAGAAAAGGTTTCACTTCCCTCCCCCGAAGGGCAGGGAAATTCCCCATCATTCGTTGAAAGGGTTTAGGATTTTCTCGAAACCAAATTACCCATTTCGACACCCCACAGCGGATCCCCTTCTCCCACTGAGTATCCAGAATTTTTCCCTATTCACATCCTCCCCTCCCTCCACCCCTCGGGGCCCATACTCTTCCTCCTTCGCCTCTCTCATCAATTCTCTGAGCCGACTATTTTTTCTTACAACCATACGATCCTTCTCCCCCCCCCCCCTCTCCTCTTATTATCCGAGCCCAAGAAAGGATTAATTTTCCTCAAACATTTTCGGATTACCTTTTTCTTTTTCCCCCATTTTATTTCTTCCATCAACTCCTTTCTCTGGCCATTTTTACCTCAAACAATTAGAGCCTTATCCCTCTCCCATTCTCCCAGAGTGCGACTTGATATTTTTTTTTCGATATTTTTCCCATTACCATTATCATACAAACTTAAACATTAACCTATTATTTCTCTCATCTTTTTACCTCAGGAATATTTTTCACCTACCCTATCCACCCCTTTCTCCCTTCACTTTCCACTCAAAGAAACAACTTTTTCTTCTTCCCCCCCCTCTTCCGGCAAGGGTTTATCTCTTCCCTTCTCCATTGGCCCCTCCCTCTTCTCTCGGCTTACCCCTGAAGGACCATTCCCCCAGAGATGATGACCACCGATTTCCTGAGGCCTCACCCCCCTTGCTCCTACTCGGCAGGGTTTCACCGGAACGGACATGATACCATTTATCACCAGAAATTTTCCTTTCACTAGAAGCTACTCGATTCCCACCAAATTTTTTTCTTTTGGGGGGGGGGGTTTATCCAATGAAGTGCCACAGAAGAGTCACTCCTTCCATATTTCTTTTCAATTCCCTCTAGGAAATCTCACTTTTCTTTTTTTTTTCACTTTTTCTCGCCTTGGGTTTCCGCTTGTTCGCCCATCTGCTGTTAGCTAGGCTTCAGTTAGAACCGAGTTCTATTTATCAGTTTGTTGGGTTCTCGCTAGTTCGACCTTCTGTCGTTAGCTGGAGTTTAGTTTGAACCAGTTACCTGTTTCATTGGATTCGGCTGATACCAAGGCTGCAATTGAAACCAGGAATAATGTTTATTGTTATTTCTAAATCCGAAACTTTCAAGTGTGTTGGTTGTCCGTACTGAAATTGGCCCGACATAAATTTTCATTAATAAATGTATTTCCATCTACTATCATATTTGCCGCATGGAAACATTCCACCTGCCAACAATTTTTCAAATTCACGTCAATGCACCAACTCACCGTTCATTACTGTCACATTACAATTTCAGTATTACTCGTCGTTCTGAAACTGCACCCTGTGCAGTTCAACCGCAAAGTTCGAATACCATTTTGGAACGTTGCATTTTGAAATCTCCGGTCATTGTTGCCTACCCCGGCTGTAGAACGTTGTGATTTTGTATTGTTAATTCTTTTTGATTTCAACCCATTTCATATGTGAACTTGCCGATTATTATTTAACTTTTCTAAATTTCGTGATTATTATATTCTTGCAATTTTCTTCCTACAAATTTCGACTATTAGTTAAAATAAACTTGTATTTCTGAACTTCGTCGCTCTTATCTGTCTCCAATCTGTTTTCATTGAAATGAAAGTATGTCGAGAGGTAGAAACCAAATACCTCTCAAGTGTGTATCAAAAGTGTCTCAGGTAAGTAGAACCGAAATACTTATAATAGAGGCAAACGGTATTCAGATGCAAATTGATGATATCAAAGCCTACATCAATCAGTACTCTACCGTTGTCACAATTGTCCGATCTCTGGATACCTCTGATTTCTATGCGGGATTCTATAGCATACCACGGAAAAACTGGCGCCCAAGGCTTGATTTACAAAACGATTTGTGATTCACAAAAATATTTCTAAATCTGTCCGTAACAACTTCTTGTGCGGGTTCGAACCCAGGTAACTGAGTTCCGCATTAGCTATTCATAATATATATTTAGAAAAAGAAAATGAACTTATCATACTCGGGTATACATCATCATATTGACGGTAAATTTGAGTTATGTTGCGATTTCAATGACACGTTATGTAAAGGCTATGTTTTGGTGTATTATAAACTGTTGTGTACGTATGATACTGATCTAAGTTATGGACTTAAATAAATAATATAACAAAATAATCACCATGCAGCTTTTACTCCTTTGAGCTATGCTCACTTTAATCGGCATATGAAGCAGAATGAAGCAGAATATGCTACCATTTTTTGGCATATGATTTTTGTGACATTTCCTTCGACCAGTGGCAACGCGTTTTGTGAGTTCGAATTTCCCTACCTAATTCTTCACTTTCAAGTTATATTTTATAGGTTTGAAAAATAACTGAATGAAAGAATACCTTTTCATTCTATTGTTACGATAAGGAAGATTGTAGAAAAGAATATTCAAGACGAATTTGAATTTCATGCATATTCCCTATTTGTGACAAGATAAAAACACAGAAGTCACGGAAGCTACACAAATAATAGTTTATGAGAAAGTCAAAGTAATCGAAGATTGTTGAAAAATTGAGCTGCTTCACGAAAAAAAGGAGCTTATTGAATCAGGTGTTTCTGAAACGCTACCATCACAAGAAAATTCGAACTCAGACTCAGTGGAAGATTTTCAAGTAGAAGACCAGCCTAATCAGAAAGAGCCACCGAAAATACTGCGGTGAGAGACTATAATCAAATGAACATCCAGATGCTATTCACACCGAAGAAAACGAAAAGTGTACTCCTACATCTTTCAAAAACTCAAAGAGCAAGAACATTCCTTCAGTCACGACATCAGATGGACGGAAGGTGTAGTACTGCTTATGGAAGCAAGAAAGAAAAGTAAAGTCAGAAGCAAAGAATGATTTACAAATACTCAATCGAGAAGAGAGCGACATAGATGATGAAAGTCAACAGAATGAGGCAATGGGGCAGAATGTGAGAAGATAACAAAAAAATGGTGATGGAATTGAATCTGCAAATAGTTCAGTTGAAAGTAAGTTCACAAAGAAAGGATGAAAATGGTTCTGCTAGTGGGAATCGACCATCGAAGGAAAAGGGTGAAACTCTTTCTCATTGAATGATTCCGTGATTTCTCAATATGAAAAGAAATACTTCCTAGGAATAATCGAGGTTATTGAAACTGATCGTGCTTTTCCTGGCACAATGCAGATGAGTGATATAAACAAATGCAAATGGTCTTATGAAGATCTCGAGTAATACCAGAAGTTTCTTTTCCTGAATATTTTTTCGTTGTCAACTTTTTTACATTAAACAATCTCAGTTTTTATGATTTTTCTCTACTCCTTATGAATTCAAAAGTTTTCATCTTTGATAACGAAATGGGTGAAAATATTCAACGAATTGAAGCAGTTTTTATAGTGACTGCGATACGTACGTACAGTAAGTGAAGAATTTATGTACACTGATGGAATAGTATTCCAGTGACAGTCGAATTTTTATGAATGTGAATGAAACTGGTGTCTGATTCAGGTGCTTTTGCGAATGATTCTGTGAAAAAATATATTTTGTCTATTCTCAACATTTCAAACAGAATAAGTGACAAAATCAGAGGTTTCCCCATCACTTCTTTTGTTGCAACAGAAAAAGGGCAGGGACCGCCATTTTTTTTAATGTTTATGGATTTTTATTCTATATATATATAATTCCTTTCTTAAACACTCCTACTCTTGCGCCCGGCAGAGCAGAGCAGAGGGTCGACCAATTATCTCGGGTGAAGAAGCGCTCTGGGACGTCTTACTGATATTTATGGTAGCGCATTTGCTATTTAAACTGTAGGAAATCCCAGGAAAAACCTCAGTGCTACCGAAAATTGGGGGCACTTAACTTACTGGCAGTTATGAGACGAAAATACCAAATCATTTGATTTGTTCAAATGAATAATTTGTGAACAATCAACATATGAGACACGAAGAGCCTCTCGACCTTCATAATATTGAGGAAATGAATACTTACTAAGAATACAGCAGATTTGCACTCCACGAGAACCAAGAGAAAAGTGTATAACAGCACCACGAATATACAAAATGCCGAAGGAAATT
>JAVJAQ010001845.1:0-11475 GCA_032362365.1 Zygogramma bicolorata | reverse complement strand
GAAGGAACTATTTTAAAAGTTCGGAATAGTAATTTACGCCATGAGTCCGGGAAACGCATTGTTACAGTACGAGTCCGTAATTTTGAGACGAGTTACTGTAAAAGTTTCCCGGTCGTGTGTCGTAATGCGTTTTATTTCATACTGCAGACACTAAATCTTACATTAATATAACAAAAATTGAAAATATGATCATCCATGATGGAAACGCTAGTTTCTAAGGATACTGTTTCTGGTGTTTGTTTTGTTGACTTTTGTGAAACGAAATGTCAACAGACAAAATGTCGACAAACAATAACATTCCCGAAGATGTTTTGCGTAAATATAATGAAGCTGCCGGCTCTCTGATTCCCACAAAATCATCAGAAAGGTACCATAGCGAATATAAACAGTTTTGCGACTGGAAAAAGGCTACACGCAGTCAGTGAAATCAATGAGGAAATAGTGCTGGCGTATTTGTTTGATCTGGTAAGTTGCACTTAATATTCTTTCGAAGGAATCATTATTGGTGATTTTCTAGTCGAAGAAAATGTCCAGTTCTTCACTCTGGTCAAAGTATTCGATGGTTAAAGCCATGCTACAATTTAATGAAAACGTGGATATATCAAGATTCTCTAAACTTCGAGCGTTCCTTAACCCGGCAGGACTCGCACTGTTAGATAAAATCTAACATTTTCAGTTGCACTACAGACTTTTTTTTTATCTCTTGTCAAATTGATTTCATATTTTAGGAATGCCTTCTATAGAATTCCTTTACCAGTTCATGCTTGTTGGGGCGTGAGTGGGGGGTTGTGGTGGCTACAAATAAATTAAAGTTAGTAATAATCTAACGCGCGAGCGATCACATATGTGCTTTTCTCCAAATTGTTGGTAATTTTAATTTTAATTAGCAGGTACCTTTTTTAATTTTTTTGCTTTTTCCCTTATTTATTTGAGCTTTTCTACAGAAAAAAAAATGGATTCTAAAACTGAACAGCAGTTTAGAACAACTTCCACTTGTTATAAATGTGAAGATAATAATTGCAACGAAAGTGACGATTAAATTTGAATAATTCTACATTTTTCTTTGTTGTTTTTAGAATTTAGAATAGATCAACTAGAATCAATATTAAATAGTTTTCATCATGAAAAGTCAGTGTTAGAGAATATCTATACGCGCGAGCTCGCGTTAGAAAAAATCTATAAGCGCGAGCTAGCGTGAGAAAGAATCTATAGGCGCGAGTTCTCACGTCGTTGAATAGTACGCGAGTTCTCCCGGGTTAAAAATCAGTCTGTTGGCTATCAACCTAAACAAGCCAAAACACTCATTAGAGAAGAACTGGTAAAATTTGTGAAAGAGGCACCAGATCAACAATATCTTTTGGCAAAGGTAATAAAGATGTACATTTCAATATTTACTGATAATTTTGTGTTCTTGTTAGATTGTTGGTTCAATCGCCGTCGCTGGTGGTTGTCGCCGCGAAGAGATTTATGAAATGTTTTTGGATGACATCCAGGAAACTTCTACACTATTGGTAGTCACAATCCCTTCCTCAAAAACGAATCGAAGAAGATTATTTACGGTCATTGATAAAATGGACGGCATAAGTGTGTTGGAACTGTTCCGAAGATACGTTGCCTTGCGGCCCAAAGGTTTAGGTCACAACAAATTGTTCGTAGGATACCGTAATGGCAAGTGCATTTCCCAGCGCGTTGGAATTCACACAGTCGGTGGAGTTCCCGAAAAAATAGCGGAATTTCTAGGATTAGCAAATCCCGAGTTGTATACCGGCCATAGTTTTCGCCGCACATCGGCGACTTTACTAGCAAATGCGGGAGCGGAAGGAAAGAACAGAGTGGCTAAAATGATCCAGGGAGGAGAAAGTTTTGTGCAAGTCTTAACTGAGAAATCTAAAGAAATTATTAGTACAAGTGTTTGCTCGAGTTCCACTCTCCACGATGATTTACCGAAAGTTGAAATAACTGGGAATACAAATTGCACAATTCATGTTACTTTTAATGTTTAGATTGTCTTTAATTACATGTTCATTGATTTTGTATTGTTTTCACAATAAATTGTTTGATTCTTGCCCCATTTCATTAGAGTCCGGTAAAAATTTTACCGGACTAAAATCGTTGACTTAAACATGGCTGTTACGATGCAGTATGAAATAAAAATTATACTTCATAGTCATTATTTCAACTCTCTTCTGAAAATCCAAAAAAAACTTCAAATTCTTATATTATCTATTTTCTAAAAGCAAATTTGTCTATTTCGTCAGCCACGTATAACAAAAATAATAATAATAACTTTTATTCATCCCAAGAAACATTTACAGTTTTTAAATAGGGATATTGAACATATAAAAAGTGAAATAGAACAAAATATGATTATGTAGCAGAAATATATGGAAAAAAGACTGTTGAATTGATCAATGATCAATATAATTGAATTCTAAAATATATCCTTTTGATGATAAAATATATTTTTTGGGATTGTGTTTGAACTTTTTGTTATTTTCAATAGTTTCAATTGAATTTGGTCTTTGTTGTAGAGGTTTGTTCCCTCATGAAAAATGGATTTTTCCCCGAATCTGGTATGTATTGAATGTACCACAAGTTGTTGAGCCTGTCTAGTGCCGTGAGAATGTGTAGTATTGATTTCATTGAAAAGTATTGCGGTGTGTTTCATCTTATGTTTCACACAGTGAATGAAAGTACATGTTTTCAAGTGGTATATAGAATTAATGTCAAGAAGATTATGTGGTTTATAATGATTCACAGTGGGCTCCCTGTAAGGCAATTTATAAATATATTTAATGATTTTATTTTGTAAATATTTCAGCGGATTCAATATTGAAGCGGACGCCGTTGCCCATATAGATGTGCGATATTGTAGATTAGAATATACCAAACAGAAATATATTAATCTCAAATATTTGAATGAAATTTTGTTTCTCATTCTGAATAGGACTCCAATTAAAGGTGAAATTTTCTTGCGTAATTTTTCAATGTGAGTTGCCCATGAAAGATTCTGATCTATGTGAAGTCCCAGAAGTTTGGTAGTTTTAGAAAAATTTATCGAATTATTTTTAAATTCAAGTGGGTCACAGTGGTCAATTTTAAAATATTCACTCGTTAAAAACATATAAGTCGATTTTTCATAATTAAGACTCAATTTGTGATACTGTTACCAAGATGATATCTGTTCGAAGTCATGTGTCATAGGATAATTGTATTGATTTTGTATTTTTTGATTTTTGAATTAAGTTGTATCATCAGCAAAGAGTTTGATGGATCCTAAAAGATTCAGTTTTGAAATTGTATTGATATAGATGAGAAATAAAATTGGTCCTAACACAGAGCCCTGTGGAACTCCACAATTAATGTTTTTCAGAAAACTCTTTTCATTTCCTAGACAAACATACTGCTGTCTGTTAGTGAGATAGGATTCGAACCACAAGAAGACATCACCTCTGATACCAATGTTTTCAAGTTTTTTCAAAGGAATTTCGTGCTTTACTGTATCGAAAGCTTTATGTAAGTCAAGCGATAGCAGTCCACATATATTTTTTGTATCTAGTTGGAGCTAATATAAGAAATCTAAAATTGCTGCCTCTGTACCACCAGATTTACGAAAACCATTTTGTCCATCAAATAAATATTTGAAAGAATACTTACTGTGATTTGATTACGCAAAATTTTATTCAAGATATTCCACATAGATTTAGAAGTAGCATTTTCAAATTGTACTCAAAACTTCGAATACTCACCCAGTGTTTACCAGCAATGGTTGGCATGAATGTGGCCTTGATAAACCAGGGCAACCCCAAACAGAGCAGAATATCAAAAGTATTTGAACCAATAGAGTTGCTGATACCCATAGAACCATGACCTAGAAAAAATGGAATAGAATTCTGTGTGATTATCTGAATGACTATATATATCGTTTAATGAACAAACAATAAAGGTTATATTCAGAAAACCGTGGGATACTCCTTCTGCAGATTTATATAAAGTAACAGATAATATGACTTTGGATCATCTAATTGATTATGAAAAATCTGAATATATATATATATATATATATATATATATATATATATATAAATTAACAAAAAATCTTCAGAAATGTAATATAAAACTGTCAAAAAATTATGATTTACATGGCCACGCTACCAGAATATCATATAACTTTCATTTAAATATGATTCATTTCAATAAAGGAAAAAATAACCCCATTTCATCAGCATTAATTACTTTCAATGAACTACCAGAAAAAATAAACCCATTCAAATCCATTCATATTTTTTCGAAAGAACTTAAAAAATATTTGCTTGCATAATGATGTTCACCAAATTATCGAATGAATATTATACTCCAATTTATTATTTCTAGTAAATAATTTTATGATGTTTTTTTTTGACTTCCTCATACCGGAACCCTGTTCTGTCTGGAAGCTGTATATTGAATAAATAAATGAATAAATAAAAACTTCAAGTTTATCTGAATTGTTAGAACTACTGGCTTCAATACAATACTGTTCCGAGGATAAATAAAAAATGCGAATATTGGTGGAGTCATGGAAATTATTTAAAATTTTGGTGAATGCCACAAAATCCTAGAACCAATAATTCTAGCTATGAGAATTGGAATGAAATCTTTTCAATTGTCTGAAGAGATATAATCGTATAATTGGGAAATTATGTACAGAGTTTTTTGTTAAGGTTATATTAGCTACGACAAAACGATCACTCTGAGAGGGGATATTCAACATGTGTATAAGCTCACAAGAAAAGGGTAGGAAAACTATTCGTCGGATCGACTGTGATGGAACTACAAAAAAAAAGAGACAATTGAAGATATTTTAGAGAAATGACGACCATGTTGATTTCTGCAAAAAAGGAAACTATTCTAAGATGCTCCTAACAAATCGTATCGACAAGGTAGCTACAATATTATATTATGAAAAAAATTGTGTATCTTCACTTGGTAGATCTCACCACACTAACCTTGCTTGGCAACGATAACACTCGAAACAGCTTCTGGAACACTGGTGCCAGCAGCCAGGAAAGTTATGCCCATCACAGAATCGGGGATTTTCAGCGTATCACCTGAAAATGGAAATTGACGTACAATCTGAAGTAGTTTGCGTTTCTATAAAGTTGTCTCACCTATAATGGTTATCATCCAAGCGACAAAGTAAGATAAAGAACCAATCCAAACGATGCACATGACGAACGTTAGAGGGAACCACTTCTTGAATTTTGGTTTCTCGCAGTCGGGAATGGTGAAGAGAAATATCAGGTAGATCGGCCAAGTTATGACCCACGTTGCCTTGAAAAAAAAAAAATAAGTAGTTATGGACTTGGCAGAACATTGGCACTAAGTCGTAGTAATTTTGGCATATGAAGTTTGACTTGTGCAAATTTGTGACAAATGCCAAAATGTCTCACTTTCCATAATCAGATATAAAATGGATCACATTCATTTACGAAATGTATAGTGAATACAGTTTGAAAACTGTTGAACGTTATCGACGACGACATGAAATCAACGCAGTGGTACCAATCCATTGATAGAAATGCATTGGAACGTTTATATATTGAATTTTTAATTTGGCGCCTGTTATTCTTTGGCATTTGGTTGGTAGCACTTTCGATGTTGCCGCAATTTGTTTGAAGTCTGTTATTTACCAATTGACAACTGTCATTCAAAAGTGACAGTTCTGTGTTTGGGTCTTTTTGGTACCTCGAATTAGTTCATTGTGATCAAAAATTGAGTATTTCGATGCTTCTGTAGAGAGTACCAGTCACAGGCTCTTCGTAAAAATGTCAAAAGAGTTGAAAACTATCGCTGTCAATGGTAGGTGACATCGTCGATTAGTTATTTCGAAAGAGAGCGGACTATTGATGTCTCGTCGCTTTCCTTAACGCTGTTGGAGAAACAAATTGAATACAACGTAGTAAATTATAATCTACATCAGATATTCATTTTTATCGTATTGTTGCAGATTTGAAGACAAGTATGTATACTGTCAGCAAGAGGCTTACAAATACTGTAGTACTGGATATAGGTGTTATGCGTAACCATATTTATACTATGTAGGAACGCGGTAGGTATTTGTAGTTTATGAATATTTACGGGAGAATCTCGATTTTACAAAATATTTTGGATGTAGCTATTTGCAAACAAAAACCCTTTGATTCTAGAAAAAACGATAAACGAGGACTCCTCTCTGTTAATTCCAAGAAATCTGAATATATGATTTTTAAACAAAATAACAACTTAAATATAAAAATAAAAGATGAGCAATTAAAACAAACATCTTTGAAGAAATATCTTGAAATTTGGATTGATGATAAATTGAAGTGGGATATACATATTGAAAATCTAATAAAAAATATCTTCCATCATTGGTGCCCTGAGAAGATGTCCCAAATTGAATCCCAAAATAGCAAATATATTTTTATATTCACATATTTTCAGTAGAATCAAATATTTAATTAATATATGGGGATCTTCTCCGAATGAGAAAATAAAATTCGATGGATTTTTTCTTTGTTTAAATATTTTGTTTTCTTTTTGTTGTTTCTTTGTAATTCTGAAAAAAAATATTCAATGAAATATGTAATTAATATAAAGTTCGAGATCAGTCCATACCAGTTTGAAACTGTTTGACTGTTCATGACATTCCTTTATAGAAAATTAGTAATAATTCAAACATATCCTATTATGATTTCATAATTGCTATTGGAAAAAAATGTAATATTATTTAAAAAAAGGGAATTGAGATCCAATTGATCATTTAGATTGGATCTCAATAGTTCCCCTTTGTTGAACTTATTCAATTAATAAGTAACTATGGTCCGATATCATAATCATTATCAGTGTAATTCTAGGAATCAGTATCAGTTATTAGCATCAGTTAATAAGTTTAGGAATCATCATCAGTGACAGCTGTATTATTCTAGGAATCAGAGATGATTAGAGTAGACCCTGATGTATTTAAGGAGCTCTTAACAAAGAATAATTTAGTGTTCAAAAACTTTCGCTTGATAAAGATACAGTATCGAAACATGTCGCGAAGACAATAAATTTTGTGGAAATTTAATCGTGTCTACCTTATAGCGTAATAACTATGGAATTGTGGCTGGCAACGAATTTCACAGGAACATTGCTAATTTTTCGTTGCTAACTTCACACACATTATAGAGTTCAACGTGAGACCCATAAGGACTTTCAAGGTACTCACTTTCGTGAACCATCCGCCATCTGCCGGCCACTTCCACAAAGAATGCGGCACGTCATCGCTGCTCCTCGACCCCTCCGCTTTGTTTTCCGCGGACTGGATTTCGCCCGAAGTCGGAGCCATCTTCAGAGACCCGTTCACGTGGGCGGGCTGCTCGACTGCGGCCATGTTTTTGTCGTGGTCCGCGTCGTTCTTAGCGGACTTCTGCTGGTCCGATTCTGCCTTGGGGTCCTTTTCGTCCGGAAGTTGGATGTGGAGGTGAGTTTCTAGAGTGTCTTGTAAGAATATCGAAAGCGATTAACAGAGTTTTCATAGTCCGAGGTGGAAATTGCATCATTTATTACGAGGAGAAATGAACAATTTCTTGGTAGGAAAATGTAACTTTTGCTGAGTTTTGCCTTAGTATATTGTGCAAAAATCGTGTGAGGATGATTATTAGTACACCAAGGCGGGTTTCGTACGGTTCATACGGGTGTATTATTAACCATTACACGACAGGGGCATATGCTATTTTTTCTACACCCAATAAATAGAGAACTATAAATATCACTTTTTCTAGTTTTTTTTTCGGCTCTTAATCTACCACAATCTAAAAAAATAATAATTATTGGAAAAAATCAATTTTCTGACTTTCACAAAAAAATTAACCTAAAAACGAAACTAGAAGAGGATATTTGTGTGAATTTTTAAACGGAAACGTCAACGATGAGTATTTTGATAACTACTTGTTTTTTTTTAAGGGCAAATTCAGGATATACGATATGTTGCTGAATAAATAAATGTGTTCCATTCAGAACAAACGATTTTTTAATCATCGCAGCAATTTATCGGAGTAGACTGAAAATCTACCCTTCCACTTTTGTAGAGATTCCAATTTTTTTTTATTTTTTCAGATTTTGTTAGGTTAAAAACTCAAAAAAAAATTAGAAGAATTCATCCACCACATGATAATGGCATTCAAACAGTACATATAAATAATATATTTATATTTTTTTATATTGAACACAATAACAGTCACCAGTATTCCTAATAAAAATTCTACAAAATCGTAATAAATGGTATTACCTATGAACATTCCATTTATATTCACATTGAATATTATAATTCTGTATCTGTATCGTTATAAAAAATCTCTATCATAATGTATCTTCATTATGGGCATATATGTGTACTATCACAGTACGGGGTAGAAAAACAATCCTATGACATACTATTGCTTCATAGTTCTTAGGTTCTTTATTTATTGCAACTGAAGAATGAAGAAATAAAATTGATTTATATACAAGCATAGAAGAACAGACTTCCAAACTACTTCATAAAGTTCCTCCGTTATTTGAAAAGCAGTTCCTTTGCAATTAAGTCTATTTTACAAAATAATACAGGGTGTCCCAAACTCGATGGCCTATCAGACATTTCTGGTAAACGAGATATAGGATTATTTTGAAAATTTTATTTCTTGGGTAATTAGTTCTGTTCTATCGATCTAAAATATTTTCAGCGCTGCGACGTTGCCGCTTATATTGAAAAGTAGCAACAACTTTGATATTTTAAATAGGACACCCTATATATTATTGCATTTCTCGCTTTGTTATTGCTTTCCGATTATTTTTGTATGATACTTCCCTATATCTATCTCTGTGAAAGTTTGGGATAAAGGTGGCGAAATCTGGATTGCTTGATTTCAGGTCTATAATTGAGCTTTTGGAGGTTTCCGTACAATACGAACAGATGTCGCCAACACGCTCTTGTCAGTCTCGTCTGAAGCTAAATTCGCACTAAGTGAAAATGTGCAGTCGGGTTTTTCCACTTCCATTCGATTGGCTAGTGAGAAGAGATCGCAACCTAGAGGATAATGGGTGGAAAATGAGATACCAGTAACAACGTTTCGATATTTGAAAGCAATGAAATCAACAAATAAACACGATAAAAACATCGTACACATCAAAATTTCAAAGTGACATGAAATATGACAATCAACTTGACACTTGTCATCAAATTTGAAAAATTAGAACATAACGCCATCTACCGAAAAATAGGGGAAACCTTCAAAAGCGTCGTTTGTTTTTTTCGCCACAAAAATCTAAACAAAATCTAATCACTGGAATCACCAGGGTTTTAGGCATCTTTATTTATTTATTTATTTATTCACGGGCAGGCCCTTTTCAGATAAGAATATTACAGTGCTTTAAATGTAGATAATACAATAAAGTGGTTTGAAAGTAGGTTATATGAATAGTACAATTACTTATAACTTAATAAACATTGATATCCATATTTAGTAAAATTGATATGCAATGGATATGCAGGTCATGTAACACTTAACACAATACAAAAAACTCAAGCCGAAGGTATCACAACGCTAGGTCAAACAAATGATTTTTGAAACGGGTAACTGTTAGATTGAAAATTTGGAGGTTATTCAAAGAGTTAGCTAATCGAAGAGTTCTGGGAATAAAGCTATTGTAAGAGTAATTGAATCTGTGAAAAGAGACATAAAAGGTTTGAACATGCCTAGTTGTACGACTGGGGACAAATAGGGGTATTTTGGAGAGAATCACGGGGCTGATACACAGTCCGTTGATAATTTTGAATAGAAGTATTAAGTCTCTTTGTTTTCTGCGTACCTCAAGAGAAGGTAAGTTCAGTATGCGTTCTAATGCAGCATAGTCATAGTATACACGCATCTTACTGGCAATATATCTCAGAAAATTGTGCTGGACAGCCTCAAGCTTCAATTTATGTGTAGCGTAATGTGGGGACCAAACTGTGGAACAATAATCGAGATGGGATCTAACCAGGGTGAAATAAATAGATTCTTATTCAAAATTGAATTAAAGATTTTGAAAGAGTATAATTAATTGAATAAATACTACGTAATCCACTATTGAATAAAAGTACCCGCTTCTTTCAAAATATATCACAAAAAAGAGATTGGAATATTAATTCGAAGTAAATATTGGAAAGCTGCCAGTAGAAGCAGAGAATTACGATCCTGACTTTGTATGCTAACTTGGAACCATTTATAACGCAGAAGGGAGTTGTCTTCATTTATCATACGACCCGGAATTGGTTTGGTTCTTTCATATTCTTCAGTGGTAGGAAGTATGGTTGTCATTCTGACAAGGTAGGAGGAAATTACAGTAGATTGGAATTCTTCACATCAGTGCTGGACGAAGGCGACTTCCGTAAATGAGCAATTTGGGTCCAGTAGACTTTATTTATATTTTCAATAATTGTCTTATCTAATGTGAAGGATTCTGGCCAGAATTCGCTACCGTATTATTATTGTTGGATACTCACGTATGATTTGAATGAAAAATTCTTCTTCTTATTTGGTGTAAGGGTTCCGTTAATAAACCAAAACCCAGCGTCGAGTCATTAACAAACATTGAATAAGTCACATTGACACTGTTGTCACTTCAGTTGTTGTTTTTATTTGTATACAGAGTGTTGAATTAGATTGTGAATGTTTTTGGTAATTTTTGTATTTTTATTATCTTTCAATATACCCTGAGATTGTTACAAGATCACTGACAGATATTCAAAAACGACCATAGTGGAAAAATATTTGTTAAGTTGTTTTCAGAACGAAAGCAGATTTGGTTTTGGTTGAAAACGATAAGTATTTCTATAAATATCAGTTCTTCTATATTTTTGGTAAATTCGAGTTATACTGTGAGTTGCTGAAGTTTGTGACTAATAGGAGATATTTCAACGCAGCAAATTTTGAGGGTCGATGAGAAGTCTACCCTTCTACACTTATATATATATATATATATATATATATATATATATATATATATATATATATATATATATTTCAATAAAAATTTTCAATGATTTTTGATTTTGTTAAATAAACAACCTGAAGTACTACGAACAAAAATTCACCCACCACAAAAAAACGACTTTGAATCATATGTTAAACTGAGTCATTACTGTGTTTACACTGCTTAATAACCAACTAGATATTTGTAAACTTCACGACCTTAAGGGCGCAAAGCACATTTCATTTCCCGTGCGGATATAAAGTTAACTTTTTTCATAGTGAAGACTTTCCTGCACATTCACGCTTTGAGTTTGACTTTGTTTCCCTAGCAACGGTTTGTAGATTATGATTCGTTTCAGCTATAGAATTTCCTGTTTCAGAGGCAGACTGTAAAAAGTGTTCCAAAAAATTTGTCATTGCCTATCGGTCTAATCTGTCCGAATACCCTTTTTTCTGTGTCAATTATTATATTTATTAT
>JAVJAQ010001844.1:0-219351 GCA_032362365.1 Zygogramma bicolorata | reverse complement strand
TCGTGTTGACAATCTTCGTAATTGACATTATGAAGATTTTGATAGTAGGATCATTTGGACAACTTCACCTAGTTTCGAAAAAGTCCTGGTTTGGAAATTATGGAAAATAGAGCATGTTCTGCCTTCTTTCTTGTACAACAGTACGTGCTCGTTACAACACATTTCATCTTCTCGAATAATTTTTTCCGATCCTCAACTATTTCCTACCATAAAACTGGAGTGAGAGTTATGGTTAGAATAAGGAATGACATCAAATTATCAAAATAATCTTGTTAATAACATGATAGGGAATTTCAGCTACTTGCGGAATTTCCCTACCCTCGACCTGCAAAAATCGCGTTAGTTACACAAGATGAAACTTTCTCAACTAGTAACATAACTAGCTATTTTTCAATTTCATTTACTGCACTGATATCCTACAAAAAATGTTGTCAGAACACGCAATCTCTCCCGAATTCTTTGAGCATTGCAAGGCTTTCTTTTCCTGTGAATTTGCATAAAAATAAAAAAAAAATCAAAGGTTGTCCTTACCTTCGAGTATCTACTTACAAAAAGTTATTGGGTCTAAAGACTTTTACATAAGAATGTTGAAACTTCATTTTACTAATCAGGTCAATTAAAATTTCCAAGAAAAACTCCATCAACTATGTTAATATAACATATCTATAACGTTTTCATGGTTTATGCACGACCGTCATTTGTTTAGCGTTAATCCACGATAAACCTCGAAGGTGATAATTAGAATTGAGCGAAAACCATTCATTAGAACGTGCCTTCAATGCGTCCATTTTAATGCTCTATAATTATCAATAATTACACACATGATATCATAAAATCGTCCATGGCCTTCTTTTCCTCCGCTCGCATAATGGTTCAGATTAGATTGGATTTAGAAACTGTTATGTGCATTGATAACATCAACGAAAAGATTTATCAACCACCTATACGCCGATGTGGATTGATTTTAATGGCTTCGGCTGACGTTTTCATTATTATTGTTTCGAAATGCATCGTCGACGTGTGGAGTTGTGTCCTGCGGTCGAATGATTGGAAAGTTTTTCCACGGAACAGGTTGCAAGGATTTTTGTTAATTGCCAAAAATATATCACGTTCTTTGACCGATATTTCTGTTTACGTAATTCTAGAGGTACGCCCTCTGAAAAAAAGTTTCTATGATATTGGTGCAATTAAGTTGAAGTCTTGGTTTTGGCTGCACATGTTATTTTGTCATTTCGGAATATTAAAATTTGAATAGCATGTTTATTAAGCACGCTATTCAAGACTTACATCAAGTATGGAAAGTAACTTCTTGGGGCATTTGATACGGAAACATTCAGTGAAAATCCACTATTCAAAAATACTCAGCTTGAAACTCAAGATAAATATTTTGTCAAAATATTCAAAACGTATGCTTCATTCACATTATCCAAAACTCCCGAGTCACATTGCATGCCAGATCAACGTCAAAGTCATCAGTGCCTTTGATGGTTATTTGTCCCCAGTTCCCAAATTTACTGATGTATTGAATTTATTACTATTTTTTTCGTATCCGTCAATCATTCATTTTTGGCCTGATGATCATCTCATATAAACTATAATGTTGAAGCACAACATAATATAATTCAAACATGCAGTGCTTCATTAAACAACAGACTATTATGTATTCCCAAACATATTTAGTAATCTTTTCCTCACTTCATCTATTCTTCTATGTGGTCAGTTTTTTCTTCACCCTCTCTCGTTTTTACCACAACCCACTTGCTAAATAAATAATCGCAACGGTCGAGGAAAGACACAACCTCTCAGGTTTTGTTTCAGAAACTTCGAACTTCTTTCTGCAATAAGTTTGATCTTCCTTGTTAGTGGCAGAACCGTTCTAGATAACGATAATTTCACCTATATCAATCCATTCCTGTCCACCTACAACATTCCAATTAAATCCATTCATCATAATCGTGCGTTGATTTTCGTCCAACTCATCGCCACCTACTCACCAACTACAGTCCATCGATAAGTCAGTCACAGAATGATTTATAAAAGTCCGAAAGCATGTAGTAGAAGGTGTAGGTGGCAAGTGGTGTCGTTCTTGTGCCACTAATTGGCTTATTATTTCCAAAACGGACACCTGAATTCGGTCCTAAATTCGAAACCTGCTTTAGCGGCAAGATATCGTGACAGAGATAGTTCTGTGGAGTACTCGGGCACGACCAATATTTTTTCACTCAAATGCATCATTATGTCGATATCAAATATGCAGAAGATGGAACACCAGGTAATGATATTTGAAAGTTCTTCAGTATTTATATACCTGCTCATTGTAATTAATATGTATAGCGAAACCCAAAGTCGTTAGTTAATCATAATAACTATTTCTTATGCTCCTATTCTTATTGAGAAACACAGTATTGAAATGTGTCAGATGATTGACTATTTATGTGAATTGGACAAACAAATGAAAATACAACTAAATACCAAACAGCACACAGTAACTAAAGATAGAATTGATAAAATTCAGAACAGCACTTTCAAAATATGATTTTTGAAAATTCCTTCAATTAAGGTTTCCTACTCGAGTTACCTTTCGTCGGTTTCCCGAAGAATTTAAAACCCATATTTCGTTTTTTGACTTGGATAGGCAAGTGGTCAAATAATTTTATGATGCCCTTATAACAGAAAGTCCTTGCAACTCCAAAATGATATATAATGTCTTACATAGCTCCATGAGACCCTAGGTACTTGGAAATGATCCTCGCCGAGTAACAACCTTCAGAAAATTTCTTATGGTTACAAATCAATCGATTATTTATCTTCTGATAATTTTGTGCAGACCTTTTTTTCGAAGATATCACGATCTGACTGCAAGATACATAATGAAACATACAAATACATTCGTTTCATTCATATTGAATGACAACCACAATATCATGATATCACCTGCAGAAAAAGGATATAGTCGGAGAGCTGCTGATGCATGTTTCATGAAGTGTTTTATGCACCTTGAAATTTTGTTATAATGCATCTCTTGGGTAGTTGTGAAGGTGAGTGTGTGTTGGCTAGACCAATCTTGGGACACCAGGTACTGCGCATAGAGGAAAGGTGCAAACAATATGGCCCAAATGAAGTGTTTTATTCAGAAGCCAACAATCATTAATGTGAAATTGAGCTAATTTCACAATGGATACTGAATGAGGCAGACACTTTCAAGGGCGTTAACATGAAAAAAAATTAATCCAGAGTTGTTATTTTTTCTTTACTAAATGAAGTGTTTTATTCAGAAGCCAACAATCATCAATGTAAAATTGAGCTAATTTTACAATGGATAATGAATGAGGCAGACACTTTCAAGGGGGTTAACATAAAAAAATATTCCAAAGTAGTCATATTTTATTCAGAAGCCAACAATCTTCTATGTAAAATTGAGCTAATTTCACAACGGATAATGAATAAGACATTCAAACACTGTCTTCAATGCAATAATTAAAAATAATAACAAAAGAAATACACTTTTATTGGGTCAGGGCATGACTTGGAACTACTGAAAAGAGGTGTTTCTATAGAATGCCTCAAATGCCTTTTCTTTATTCCATTTCGAGGAGGACTATTATTAGCAATTGAAGAGCACATGGAAAGAATGAAAACAGTCCATTTTTATCAAATTTATTTGTAGACATAATATTTTTCCTGTCAATAAGCTGCATCTTCTGGTACCTGAATGAACGGAAATATCGATAACAGTCACAAAGAAAACGTGAATTTGAAAATTCATATACTCGGCAAAAACGATGAAAGATTTTGCATTTCGAATTCTGAAAGGAAGTTCAGATGGCTAGCTATAAATGTGATTATTAAGAAAACATATCAAGAGGAACTGTTTTTCTCACTAGCTGAAGATAATGAGTGAATTGATGATAACCCGAATTTCAATTGAAAAACGCTTTCCTGAATATTCATGGTTCTTGGGCATTCATCGTTTTTTCCGTGCGTTTTCATTTGATTCGACATTGTTTTCAATTCCATCCGTATCTATGCTTGACATATTGTCTGATATAATACGTGCTCTCCAAACGATATGTATTTATACTATTCAGTAGTAAGTTGTGACAGCCTAATACAAGTCTGTGCTTTCTTCGATATCACAGCCGACCAATCGAAACGCGAGGACTGACTTTCTACCTGCTCATCACTCGCTGATAACCCTGGCAGGGTTGCCAGAATGGGCGATTTATCGCCAATTAAGCTACTCAGCGTGCTATGTTGGCAACTTTGGATTAATATTTTTTCATGTTAACCCCCTTGAAAGTGTCTGCCATATTCATTATCCATTGTAAATTTAGCTCAATTTCACATAAAAGATTGTTGGCTTCTGAATAAAACACTTCATTTAGTAAAGAAAAAATAATAACTTTTGATTAATTTTTTTTCATGTTAACCCCCTCTAAAGTGTCTGCCTCATTCATTATCCATTGTAAAATTGGCTCAGTTTTACATAAATGATTGTTGGCTTCTGAATAGAACACTTCATTTAGTAAAGAAAAAATAACAACTCTGGATTATTTTTTTTCATGTTAACCCCCTCGAAAGTGTCTGCCCCATTTATTATCCATTGTGAAGCTTAATTTTACAAAGATTGTTGGCTTCTGAATAAAACACTTCATTTAGTATAGAAAACATAACAACTTTGGATTAATTTTTTTCATTATAACCCCCTCGCAAGTGTCTGCCTCATTCAATATCCATTGTAAAATTAGCTCTGTTTTACATTAAAGATTGTTGGCTTCTGAATAAAACATTTTATTTAGGCCATATTTTTTTGCACCTTTCTTCTATGCGCAGTACCTGGTGTCCCAAGTTAGGTCTAGCCAACACATACTCACCTTCACATCTACCCAAGAGATGCATTATAGCAAAATTTCAAGGTGCATAAAACACTTCATGAAACGTGCGTCGGTAGCTCTTAGACTAATATCTCAGTATTCCTATATGGTCATCAACATATATCAGGAAGAGAATGGGTCCAATAGTTATCCTTGTTGAACTCCATACTTATTTCAGCACACCTCTATATTTCGAATCTTTTCTTCATCTTGCTACGACCTGTCGAATAGGACTGAAACCATCGAAATGCCAACCTTCTGCAGCCATGTATATCGGTCTTGGAGCTTTCATATTGAGTATTTCATATTCGATTCAAATAAATGCCTTTGATAGGTCACAGCACACCCTGAAACAATATCTTCAGCATTGATAAAAATTTATTGTGTCTCATTTCAACCAATGAATGATCAAAATACCCCCAAGATTAAAGGTGTCATCTACCTCGCAATCTTGTACAGAAGAATCATCACATATTTTATAAGAAAGATGGACACACAGCATCATGAAACGAGAAATTGACAAGACAAACGAGAGTGTCAAAAGAGATGTTAGAGATTCTCGACCGTTGATATTGATAGCTCATTGTGGCCTTATTCTTGATGCTTGCGCTACTTGTGTCTTCAAGTACATTAACTGTAAATTGGGATTATCCTCAAGATTAGATTATCTATAATCTATATACTTTGTCTATAGTTTCCTGGGTTTCTAACCTACCACAATCTGAAAAAATAAGAAATAATATTGGAATCTATACAAGTGTAGAAGGGTAGATTTTTAATCTATCCCGAAAATTAACTTGATATTTTCTAACATATAAGCCACAGTACTCAATTGACGCAGCAACTTTTTGGAGTAGATTAAAAAAATGCTCTTCTTATTTTTTCAGATTGTGGTAGATTAGAAACCCAGAAAACAACGGAGAGAATATTTATTTACCACAAAACAATAACGTTCGAATAGTATCTATCTACATATTTGGTTTGATGTTGATGATTCAAATTTCCATCATTAGAAAACGAACATGCTAGACGTGAAAATATCCCTCATTCCCAACGCTTCTGAAAACTATGATTTTAATTTTTTTTGACGCGGTATTGCCATCATTCAGAAAGTAAAGATGTAGTCTTCGAGGACCACTAGTTTCAGTAGGATAAAATAATAATAATAACGTTTATTGTGCATAAAAAAAATAATTCTTACACACAAAGGAAAAAAGAGTTAGCCAAAAGCTATCTTCCACCCTTCCCAAAAATTGACATGTATTTTTGACAATATAAATGAATTGGTAAAGTAAACTCATTATTATCTCTCAACTACGAAACAATAAATAAATTATTTTATTTACACAGGATTTGTCTCAAAATGTTAGAATAATGAGTTGAGGTTAATAAATATACGAGAGAACAAGTGATATCAGGAAATACTCAGTTGTGATTTCAATTTTTTTCAAATAGAGAAATCGAGAGATCCAGTAAAGGTAGGATATAATTGAGGTATGAAGGAGACAAACATGAAAAACATCCTTCGAATTTAGAAGTATTGTGTTGGGGAATATTGAAAGAGTCTATCCTGATATTCACTAAATGAAGATCAGATCGTCTATTTATCAAGTTATGTGAGTACTTAGGAGTTTGAGTTTGTAGCAACTTATACAGAAATATACTTGTTAGGTATTGAACTCTAGCCTTGACATTTAATTCTTCCATACTTAGTAAATACGGAGTTACGTGCTCTCCGAATGGTATACAACAAACAAATCGCATGCAAGCGTTTTGTATACGTTGCAGTTTCATCTTGTTATACTGTGGTAAAAAATTATAGTACACCGAACAGCAGTAATCGATATGAGGATAAATCAGAGTTTTAACTAACCTTAATTTCATTTCTGTTGACAGCTGATACTTAAATTTATATAAATTCTTCAATTTGAAAAAAGATGTTCTGAATATTTTTTCAACATGTTTATCAAAAATGACAGAGAAGAATCAATAATAACACCTAAATTTTTTGCGGAATCAACCCATCCGATTTCAGAGTTATTCAATGAAAGCCTATGATAACTTTGTATTTCCGTTTTCTGTCTTGGGGTCCCAAAGCACAAAGCAACTGTTTTAGAGGGATTTATTCTCAAACCGTGATTTTCGGAGTAAACTAATGTATTGTGTAAGTCTTGGTTGACATGGGTGATACAATTTCCTATATTTTCGGCCATGCCAGATAAATAAATTTGGAAGTCATCTGCATAGAGATGTACTCGACAAAATGATAGAGAAGAGATAATCGAATATAAAAACCGAAAACATCAGTGGTCCTAGAATACTTCCTTGTGGGACTACCAATTAAGTTTCTTTCAATGATGAACACAAGAAATTTTGATCGAGTTTGACTCTTTGGGCTCGTCCTGTAAGGGAGCTTGCCATCCATCTCAATGATATTTCATCGAATCCAATGTAGCGTAATTTAGGAAAGGAAACATTAACTCGATATTTTCTAATAATACAGGTCATAATACCCAATTTCATATTATGATCAAAGCAAATTATCGGGAGTAATTACACCAGTGCTTCAAAATTACCGATAATTTTCCATGAAAGCATGTTGTCTAAAAACTGCATGAGTTTATTTTCATATTTTGTCGAAAGAGCTCGACTCCGAAGGAGAAGGGCTCCTTTAGCAAAATATGAAAATAACCGAATGCAGTTTTTTTACTGACAACTTGCTTGAATGGAAAATTATCAGGTTTATTTTCATGCACGAGTGTATTTCGGTAAAATATTTCCGGAGTTAAAACAACGACGTTTAAAATTCAGTATTTATGTCTGTCAAGATGACAAATGTACATTTTAACAATCGTTACTATAGATACACGGACCGAGCGGGTATTTTTCGATACCTACCGGGTATATACCAGCCCGAAAATGTTCCGCCGGGAATTTATCGCCGTAATTGATCGAAAATGTCCCGCTTAAAATGGGATTTTTAACATACGATGGAAATATTCAGAGTAACGTTTCAGACCTTATCAAACTTCACCTACAACAATCTTTCATTCTCAGTTATAAAAAACTAGTAGGTTCTCGAGTTCCGTCAAGCAACGTTCATGAAGACTATGATCAGTTTGGGTGACCGTCTCTTCTGAGCAGACTTTCACTCCATATCCTTGTCCGTGATAGGAATCACTCATTGAAAGGTAATGCCCCGTCGATCCTTAACTCGAAAAAGTTTTGATTTTTTCTCGTCATGAAGATATTGTCTATGTCTTTTATCA
The DNA here is from genome assembly GCA_032362365.1 of Zygogramma bicolorata. Taxonomy (NCBI): domain Eukaryota; kingdom Metazoa; phylum Arthropoda; class Insecta; order Coleoptera; family Chrysomelidae; genus Zygogramma; species Zygogramma bicolorata. The sequence goes on along the minus strand of JAVJAQ010001844.1, from coordinate 211,208 downwards.
CAGATCATCGTTTCTTTCTTTCAACTCTATTCCAGCTGATATTCATGAAACATTTCGAATGATTTAATAATCAGGGTGATAAAATACCATACCTGTCAAGATCTGCTGTAGGTCCTTCTACCCATTAGCCACTATAAATATTTTCAAACAGCTATGTAACGGTTTTCAAATGCATAACACAGTTTTTGTGTTTTAATTCATCTTCTCGGCTGAAAGGAATTACATCTTCTTACGACACAACCTATCATTTTTTCCACAACTAAAATAAAAGAAAGTCCATTTCAATCGAAGTTGCCACAGGATTTGAAATGAAAAACGATCTCGCATTAGCAGGCAGTGGAGTTCTGTAGTCAACGCGAATTCGGGGTTTTGAGGAAACAGTTTTAGAATGTTTCCTCTCAGGGGTAGAAGAAGAATTCTTCTGGGAGTGAAACTTCTAATAGTATCGTTGTGATACGATTCCAGGATCGAAATATACTTTATTGCCATAAGAAAAAAATCTTGTTGACGGAGTCTAATAACTACTTTCCGGAAGATTGTTGCAGAAAAATATTTCTTTGTCTGATTGGATAATGATTATGGAATAATTGATTGCAATGATTACGTACTTGCGCCCTGATCACATACTTTTTCTGTATGACAAACAGATGTGAATAGCTGGTCACTGTATTTACCACAAAAAGCAATGCCAGGAATGATCACATCATTCTTACCTGAGGCCGAGTTCACTTCTTTTTCAAAACAATTCTAACTGAAAAACAGCCAGAAAACAACGAATTCAATGAGCGTTCAATGCTGGCTATTATTAACGTGGTGAAGTTTACGGCCTCGAGGCGCAGACGAGTGGCCTAAATCACTGAGAGCATAATAGCTAATGTACGCGGATAGAATACTATACTCCACCCACGACTGATAAAAGATTTTGTTGAGGTTTTTTTGTTGGAAAATTTTGTTACATTACCTACTACATATTATCTGAAACACTATTACTTTATTGCAACAAATATTTCAAACAATACATTATTGTTCTTCTAAACAGTATACAGTTATCGTAAAATCTAGATTGCGACCATGAAAATTTTGATTTCTCTAGAGGGTTGCAGCTTTCTCCGCAAGTTGACCGAAGACGATTCTTCATTTGACGTATGATGTTCCCGCAGTAAGAGGTCTCATTTTCTTGATGAAGTAGAAGTTTGAGTCTTCGGTTGTCATCCAGCAGATGGCGTTGCGCTTTAGAGGTTCACACAGTCTGCACCAGATACAAAAATTTATGTATTTACGAATCTGATCATACAAGATGATATTTATATAACAAAATATTCATTTATAGTTATTAATAATTGTAATATTTGAACATTTGGTCAAGTTGCCCGCAGGGATAGAATTAACATCAAAGCATATAAAGTTATAGCCTAGATCAAGGAAGCATCTTACAGCAGTGATTGATGACTCATCAATCACTGCCGTGATTAATGGGTATCATTGAGGTCAAGCAAACAGATGTATAATGGGTACATTACAGTAGTCGTGGATAAAGAGTATTTTATGTTATATAATAAGTAAACTGTCATAATGACATCTGAGGGATACGATGTTTGACAAGGCAGGACTTTTATAAAATATAATTATTCATATCTACGAAAATGTTGTCATATTACTAATATGCAAGATTGTTTCAATTATGTGTGAGAGTGGAAATGGTTTGGACTTCCATTATCTATATTATAAATCTATTGAAACCTGTTGATAAGAACGAAAGGATAAATGATAAATCAAGTAAGAGAATCCCAAACGAAAGGTTGAAATGGATTTTTTAGTCAGTAATGAAATTGAGGGTTGATTGATCAAAGAAAATAATGTTGTTAAAAAAATCGAGATGTCGACTATGAAATATTAGTCGAAGAGATTTAAGTAAAGGAATAGATGAAATTATATTGCGACAAGAGTGATAATAAAATTGAGGTAATTCTGAACGCAGCAATCCAGCATCTCCAGCCTACTATTGGTAGTGTTGTTCTATTTTCCAAAGTATCGTCCTCTCTCAGCTTCTCTTTGATGATCTCGAGTGCCTCTTTGACGGGAACGTTGGTGTAGAGGCTTGCTACATCGAAACTGATTAGCTGGTCTTCTTCTTCGGACTCAATTCTTCTCAAGATTTTAACAAAGTGTCTGGAGTTCTCCACAAAGAACGGGGAGTTTTCTTGTAGTGGCTGTAGGACAGGAAGTAGAAATTTCGCAAGTCTGTGGGTTGCCGAATTCCTGGAGCTGATGATCGAATGAACACAGCGAAACCAGCAACGAGTGCGGCAATCCCTACATCGGAGAAACCAAAAGACCATCGGAAGTGAGAATTGGCGAACACAAGAAAAACACACTTCTGAGGGTTGTTGACATTCGACAGCTGGTTAACGGAAACGAACGAACAATTTCCTTTTTTACATTTCTTGTCACAATATTATTCACTCATTTCCTTATTTAAATTTTCTTGACTAATATTTCATAATCAATATCTCGATTTTTTGTAACACTATTATTATTTTCTTTGAGATGGACAATTTCACTGATTCAGAACTCATCACAAGTATATGTTTCGATTTCAGTTTGAGTTTGTTCAACCAAAGAGCTATATCCCTGAATCCCCCCTAAGACCGAGCCTGTTACTACGAACGTGTTTCAAGAAATGGGTAGGAAATAGCTCCATGTTGTCTACAGTAATTGCCTCCATATTAGACACGTAGGTATTATGGTTAATTATCTTCTCCAAATAAATGCCAGCGTCGATAAACTTCTTCTTTCGGTATGGAAAAAATTCTAGCCGAAGAATGCCGTTTTTCAATGTCGCCAGTTTATATGGGTATCTCCTAATGAAAACTAAAATATCAATTATCGAAATCGTGAAATAACGACTTTTTAGTCGGATTGATCTTTCAAGAGTAGCGTGAGAAGAAAATGGTAGGTGACGAGAAGGCAATGTTGGTAGCACTAAAATGGACGAAAACACATGCTTTGATGGTATTCATTTAACTGTGAGAAAAATCACTACAACATGAGGGGGCTTATACCTAAACAGATTATTTTCCCCAGAACAATTTGAGTTGAGTGTATTTTCACCCGTTTATCCGTTTATCTAGAATCATGAAACAAACAGCTGAAAGTCAAGGTTATTTTTAGAAAATAACGAGATTCAACAGATTTCCTCCTTTTTGTCATTTATTCATATTAATGTAATTATAATAATAATGTAATATTAATATTGTAATGATGAATTAGTACAACTCGCAACGATCATGTAATGATGGTTATTAAAACGCGAGTTAGAGTCATCGGAGTCTAACTGAAGATGTATGAGCCTCTGAAGAAGCTAGCCACTCGCGCCAGCGAAACTTCAGGAAAAAATTGTTGAAAGTGTAGCCAATATTCCTCTAGAACTCGTTTGCCTTGGTCATTCCTTTGCTTCAATGATTCGTGCAGAATCAATGGTTCAATGGTGTTTTTTACCATATCTAGATGAATTTCGACATTCAAATTTTCGGGTGTGAACGAGGGGTCAATTAAGGCATTGATTCAAGTCCCTGCTAAAGTTCATTCTATGAGCTTTTCTAGATCTCTCAATTGATGCGGGTTCGCATCACTCGAGCACCGCTAGTTTTTTCAAAGGTAACACCACGAGTCCTTCAAATTTAATCGATTAATTTTCATTTTCCACAAAAACTTTGGCAAAAGTATAAAAACAAACCGGTTTGTTTGAATACTTCTGCCTCAAAATAAAAAAGTTTGAGTGTTTCGAAAATGAAAATTTATCTTATTAAATTTGACGAACGAGTTGTATTTGTAGAGATTATTTTTTGAACAAATCGAAGGAAGAACAATTCAATTGATCAGTATTTCATTTACGTAAGACGGAAAGGAGAAAATTTGATTATTGGAAAATTTACAATTATTGAAAAAGCAATTACCTATTGTAGATGAGTCGGGCAGCAGAAATACTTGATGAATCTCCCAAGTCATTAGTGGATATCACATTGCATGATATTGAGCATGCGGCAGTCGACGTGCTAGCAATGCATGCTGAAGTGCTTGTTCTCAATTTGTTCATATTTTAATATTTTTTACAAAATTTGAAATGTCAAACAACGATGTATGCCTTCTTGATCCAGAAGAGATATGATGAAAATCGCGCCAGAAGCAACATAAAATCATTAGTTACGTAGTTGTATCAAGATCTTCATACAACGGTTTCTTCTCATACCCACAAGAAATGAATTGTATTTAATAAAAATGAAACCTCAAATATTTGAATCGGTCGTTCGCTATAACTGTCATAAAGTTGGTGTTATGACCTATTTACGTGTTTGAGTATTCATTCATTGAAATGTGTTGTTTATATGTTATTATTATGCTGAAACAAGTGAGAAGTGAATGGCTATTAGTAATAAGGTAACTCTTCATCTCTTGATAATTTATATAAATATGAGCCAGTTCAATAGAATCGACGCGGTGAACCTTATTGTTTTGACAGTTCAAAGGTAAACAAAGTTTTATCAAGGACTAGGCAGTTTTATCGGTAAAAACGTCATATTTTGACAAGTGAAAAAAATAATCATTAATATTACTATTCGATCTTCATAAAATTTTGTCCTGATCGTGAACCGTCGTGACAACGGCAGCTGAACGACAGTACGTATCGTACAACTGATCAACTAATAACATTCAAAGGACAAAAAATGGACTAGTCGAAAAAACACATTTTTGCAGTTCACTACTTGTTTGGCAAAAATGCCAAATTGTAGTTTCAATTCGAAAACAGAGAGTGCCTAGTAACACTCATCATTGAAAATGAGTTTTTTTTTTGGATTGAGGTGGCCTTTACTTGATGGAAATCCATAGTTATTACGCTATAAGGTAGACACGATTAAATTTCCACAAAATTTATTGTCTTCGCGACATGTTTCGATACACTGTATAACAGTGTTTAAAGACATCGCTTGATAAAGATACAGTGTATCGAAACATGTCGCGAAGACAATAAATTTTGTGGAAATTTAATCGTGTCTACCTTATAGCGTAATTGAAAATGAGGTTTCATTGGCCATTACAACTTTTAAACATTGTATCTCTAGTGGAATGTGTTTGTTTCGAAAGCTTTCAAACATTCAGTTTTATAATAATTGAAACCCTTGTATAATTTTTATTCACACCATAATTGTAGGCATTTCATTAATGTATCACAAGTAGAGTTTTTCCATTCAACTATCTCCTGTTAGAAGGTCGATGGGGATGGATTATCTTATATATCATTCTATTTCCATCTTCCTATTCTATGAACAAATTCGAACATTTGTATCATCTTATTCTTGTTATATATAGCTTTTTGTGAGTGTTAAAATTGTAACATTGTGTTCGAATGAGTCGAAAAAATGTTTCGAGACAACATATTTTCTGCAGAAAATCTTGCAACATTGTCAAATTATTGTAAAATAAGAAATGTTCAAACTGAAGGGAAATCATTTCTTCTTTCATGCAGCGAGAGTTGTAAAACTTTAATTATCTATATTCATCTGATTTTTATCACCATTGAATAAAACAATATTCTCAAAGTATCTGTCTTCCATGCGATCCATCAAAAATGTTTGAAATCACTTCTTAATTCAACTCAACAATTTCAAGAATTGAACAAATTTCCGTACAATTGTTCATTGGTGTACTACAGTAACTAACAACAAAATGTTTTTGTTTGTGTACATAACTTCTGAAGAAATATTCTTTACCTTGATGATGAAGGCGATGCAAGTAATGAACCATATAATATATTATGTTGCTTCTGAGGCTTTTCTTTCATTATGAAAAACGGGAGTTGAATTGAATGGAACATAATCCCGATGATATATTTAATGGATTAAATGACCGCTACAAATTATCGCTGCAAATGGTGCATACACCGGAACATTATCGTTACACGGATGAATAGATCGATTCTTTGATTCAATCCACGTGCTGTTTTTTAGACCAGTCTTCGTGGTGATTATTATTAGATGATCTCTTTATAAAATAATGGGATCTGCAGATTCACATTTTTTTTTCCAATGATGATATTTCCATACGAACAACTGCCAGAATTGTCTCTTAGTATGAATCAAGAGAAGTGATATGTTAGATATTTTCTGTATACGATAAGGTACAATGAAAAAAATTTCATTCCACCACAGATCCTTTCACAATAATTCATAAAAAAACACGGTGGCGCGAAATGTTTCGTTATCGAATCACTTCATCAAGTAAGTGATATGACTCGTGAGTGGAAGCGTTGCTTAAAGCGAGGAATAATTTCTCACCAACAAAATATACGAAATATTTCAATTAGCTCGAAGAGATGGGATAAAACCGAAGGATGCAGTTTTGCCAGGATCACCCTGGGAAGCTGGATCCGAATAAATATTTGGCGATGACCAGGAAGAACCTACGTTTAACAGTAGGATTTCTGACTGGACACTGTCAACTAAGGAAACACCTCCATTTTATGGGGCTAGTGGACACACCTCTATGCAGGATGTGTGATCAGAAGATGAAACTGTCAGGCATGTCTTATGTAAATGTCTGGAGCTATCGTCGATAAAAGAGTGTGTGTTCGGTGAGTCTTGGCCTACACCTGCCGATATTAAGGAGATGCCCCCTGGTGACCTGTCCTCCTTCCTGGATAAGGCAGGATGGAAAATTTTCTAGGAGGGTGACTCTTTGGGAGGATGTACAATGGGTCATATTGTGGCCTAAGTGCTATCTGTCTACACTCACCCTCCCTACTCTACAGATACAGATGGGCCCGAAGACGAATAAGGCTTGCGGATCTGATGGAACCCCAGCAATTGTTCTCATATGCAGATTCCCCTAAAATTGACACCAGTACTTTGCGAATTATTCCACCTTCAATATAGCTTGGGGGTTTTCCTGAGTCCTGGAGGACAGCAAGAGTTCAGCCAGTTTCTCAAAAAGGAAAGAAAACTTTACCTTAATTATAGACCAATTGCTTTGCTTTTTATCATTGCCAGAGCCATGGAAAAAGCAATCAATTTGAAGCTAATCAAATAGAGAAATCAGGAATATTTAATGATCGACAATACGGATTTTGCCATCAAAAATCAACCAGTGACTTATAGTTAGAAGCATGCAATCGAAAAATTCGGAGAAACGATAGCTGTTGCACTCGATATTTCAAAAGCGTTTGATCGAGTTTGACACCCAGGTCTCCTTTCTAAACTGTTGTCTTATGGTTTGCCTCCTCAGTTGTGTGCTATGTTGAAGAGTTTCTTATCTGATAGGTCTCTGTATATGGTTGTTGACGGAGTATCATCTGATATTCTCCCAATAAATACAGGTGTTCTATAGGGTTCTGTTCTGGCATCCACTTTGTTTCTGCTTCATATCAATGATTTGTTCGAGAAAACATCTTGTTCTGTTGATAGGTTTGTGGACAACAGTACTCTTCATACTAGTTTCTCTTCCAGAATCCTCAGACTAGCTCGAGAAACAAAAATTCAACGAAACATTCACGTCAATAAAATTCACGATGACTCGGTAAAAATAATAGAATGGGGTTACATGAAATCGGAGGAATTTAATGCTAGGAGATCCCAAGCATGTCTTTCCCCAAAGAAAGCCTTTCTATCATCAACTAGTATTCAGATGTCAGGAGTATCTATTCCTACAAAGTCAAGTATCTCGATGCTAGGAATTACGATCTCTCATGGGGAAACCATGTGAGATCGATTGCTAAAGGTGCTTTCCAGGAACTCTCAAGGCTCAGAATTGACCTGTTTTGAAATGAAGTTTCCATGTATGGAGTCTGGCACAAAAACATTCATTGCGGCTTTTCGATTCTATTCAGAGGAAGGCAATCCGTCTTGTTGGTGATTCTTCGCTCACAGACTCGCTCACTTCATTGAAACATCGTGGAAGGGTCGGAGACTTGTCTCTCTTCTATAGATATTTTCACGGTCGGTGCTCTTCTGAATTGTTATCAATCGTAATATCTACACGGATGACTTGACGGGTACAGAATTCCCACCCATTTGTTGTGAGCTTGGAGACCTGTCGAACCTCTCTTGCTCAGGGATATTTTTTTCCATAGGACAACTGAACTTTGGAAATCCTTGCCGAGAGAGGTTTTCCTGAGGCTTACAAACTTCAAAAATTCAAGGTGAATGTTTATTCTTATCTCCTGTCCCTTGATTCACGCAGGGTTCCCCTTCGTGTGAATCTGCATATAAAAAATGAACACTTGAATCTTCGAGCATACGCAATAGCTATGATCGTATATTTTGACAATTGACAGTTTTTGCAGTCGTTATCATATTAGCAGAGTACTTGACAGTGATGGGTCGACCACTGTGATTAAACACTAGCGGGGTTTCTATTATACTGTGAAAATATTGCTTGGTTGCCATTATTATTGTACTGAAATGAGGAAAGTTCGATCTAGTACAAAAATGGAATGACTATTCAACCACTGAAAAAAAATATCAGCTTACTGGCGGTTTTCGGTATCAGTGATGAATCTTTCCTGAAACTCATGTCAATTTTTATTTGAAATATCAACAAACAGCTAGTCTAATTGTTACTATTGAACTCTTGTAGCAGCATATACAGAACAACCACTAGTTGACTGAAAAATGCATATTGATACAAATACAAAATCTAGAATGTTGCACAACCCAAATTCTTGCCGACTAGTTCGGGTGCTTACGAAAACAGCAGTTCTGATATGAAATATGTTGCCTAAAGAATCTTTTTGATTCAGCAGTTCAAAAAATCATATTATCATCATCAAAAATTGACCACCGATCATTTCGTTTTTAGAAAACACACTTTTTTATGGGTTGTAAAACAAATCTATAATAACTTCTATCATACGAACAGTAAACGTAATAGTAGAAAGATCATTCGATTATGTAACCATGAAAAAATATACGCCTGCTGTGCTATTACAGGTAAGTGTTTCAGATGAATGATGTTTATCATTCGTTCTACGATCGAATTATTATAATTTTGGGTTTAGTCTCGTGAACCAGAAATGAAATTCGTGAGAAACTATATAATAGTACGATGGAGTTAGGCATTTGGTTACCAGAGTGAGTCTAGTTTAAGAGAAATGGTGGTAGATATCAACGGCTCCGGGCACATATGTCAAAATATTACCGAAACTGGAAACCGTTGCTTGTGAAATAATATTGATGGCGGGTTGTAAACAGGTTAATTGTGGTTCAAACCGAGGTTTGCCCAAAAAAAAAGTTTTCGTGGACAATTAGTATATTATGCAACGATCATGTAATGATGGTTATTAATACGAGAGCATCAACCGGGATACGGAACGAGCCGAAGGTGAGTTTATTTATGGTTTATGCGAATGTATTAATAACCATTACATGAGAGTTGCATACGCAATTTTATCTACACCCGATAAATAGTGAAGAACTAAAAACATTATGTTTAGATTTGTATTGCACAAAATAATACTAATCAAACGCATTTCTTTGAAAAATTCTACAAAATTGTAATTAATGGTATCACTTCCAGAAATGAAACGATGAAAAATGAAGAGAAGATAAAAAAAAAATTACCCGAGGCCGGAATCGAACGCATGTGCCTTCCAACTAGTCCAACTAGCTAATATAAACTCAGCGCCTCAGACCGCTCGTCTGAGGAGAGCTCAGAAAATTTGATTGAGAAAATAAAAGTTTAGATAATGCATTTGTCAAATGAAACATCTATTCATTCTAACTGTATTTCTGCCGGTGAAGGTGTCGAAGATTATTCTCCCATATCGCTGGTATCAGACATTTTGTTCTGATTATCGAAGTTTGGCTACATTCATCAAAAATTCAATACCTATACCGATATGGACTTGACAAACGTCAAATGCAGAGCATGCACATCATGCTTGATTGAAAAATAATCGGTTTCTATTGGTTGAAAATCTATATCTTTATGAAAAATCTGTTTCGTAATGGATTCCATTATAAAACGGGTTGTGGGCATAATAGAATATTATCTTGTGGTAGAAGTCCATTGTATCTCAAAGTGGAGTGTAGTAGATTTACGATGCAGAAAAACTCAAAGTCGTCTCCACAATTTAATATTCGAAAGATGTCAGTACGGTGAAACATGTACTGAATCACCGTACTGATATCTTTCGAATATTAAATTGTGGAGACGACTTTGAGTTTTTCTGCATCGTAAATATAGAATATTATGCAACAATCGTGTAATGTTGGTTTTTAATACATGAGCCGGGATACGAAACGAGCCGAAGGTGAGTTTCGTATGGTTTATGCGAGTGTATTTATAACCATTACACGAGAGTTGCATACGCTATTTCATCTACACCCAATGAATAATGGAGAACTGAAAATAGTATATTATTAGGTATTTATATTGAACACAATAATAGTAGGTAATCAATCGTATTTCTTTGAAAAATTCTACAAAATTATAAATGATGGTATAACCACGTGAAATACAACAATGAGAAATGAAAAGAAAAAAAATGAAAAAAAACCTCTGCCGAGGTCAGGAATTGAACCCGGACGTGTCTGATCACTGCCGGCGCCATTGACCACTCGGCTATGAGAGCTCATTTGATCAGGTCGAAAATAAAAACATATGTGTTGCATTCGTCAAATGAAAAATATAATCCTTTCGATTGTATTTTTTTCTTGTCTAAGACATCTGTGGAGGAGTCGCTGGTAATTCTTCTATATCACTGCTATAAGACATTTTCAAACGATTATCGAAAATTGACTAAATTCTTCAGAAATTCAATACCTACTGATTTTGACTTGAAAAACGTCAAAATGCAAAGCTTGCACATCATGCTTGATTGAAAAATAATGGGTTTCTATTGGTTGAAAATCTGTATCGTAATGAAAATCTGTATCGTAATGAATTTTATTATAAAACGAGTTATGAGCATATAAGTATTATATATGAGTATTATAATAGTACGGGGGTAGATAAAAGTGTATTATTAGAGTTAGGGCGTAGATAAAAAAATTTATCGATAAAATATGAAGGACTGGTATTACTTCTGATTAAATGCACTAGACCTCTCAACCGATCAAACTGATCAAAATAAACCGGGAGTTTTGATCACTTTTCAGATACAATATTTTTTCTGTGTTCGATTTTGATGTTTCCTGAGTTTATAATTTTCCTGAAAATGATCTCAACATATATCCCTCTTTCACAAAGCGTAATAATGTGTGCATTTCCATGATTTTCAAAATGTTGCTTTGAACCAAACGCTTTCATTTATAATAATTCAATATAAAGTTCCTTGATCTGCACTCCCGGGATTTTATCAAATTATTATACACTCATTTGCGAATCAAAATTTCGAAAATCATGGATGTGCAGCACACATTTTTACAGGTTAAACTTGGTGCTCTCGTGATATAACCGTAGAATATAGACTTATTTGTATCACTCCATTCAGGTGTTTCAGCAGTGTTCAGAAGGCAATGCTAATTCAGTGCACTTTTATTTAATATTTTCCAACACACCTTCTAGAACCGATTGCCACATTACCACTATACTGAAGATACTCTTACAGTTTCTTTGCTAATATAAATATTTTTTCGAGGAATCAATAACAAACACTAAATCCCTTCATCAATCTACATCATCAAAATACAATAACAATATACATACAAGTGAAAGAAAGATCCATTGGACTCGAATCTCACAACTGCAGAACTAGTTCAACATCAGTAATGATTAAAAGTGTCGAGATCAAGTTTGCTGGCAAACATCTGCCAACCTACTGGTTACTGTAATCAACTGAAACAGCGGGTAATTACTTTGCTTACTAAGCACAAAAGGCGATAGACGAACTAATGATCCAATGAATTATGTTCTCACGGGTCGTTGATTTCAAAGGAAAGCTACCGGAATCGAGTTGAAACAGAAACAAATTGATATTTATCTAATGCCGGTACGTTCGATGACAGTTGTCGTAAACTCGAAGATTATTATTAAACATTGCTGCCTCTTTCAATGTCTGATGAAAGCGTAAAGCTAGTGAATGAGCGTTCCATGAGGAAATAGTGGTGATTGATTCAATAATTTAGTATTTCGAAAGATACTATCAAAATTGCCAAAATGATCTGCGAAAGTTCTTGAAAAAGCTGGACAACAGTGGTATCCTATTTTTGCAACCAGAATATAAAAACTTCATGAGTACGAAGGAAGATGGAATAGAAACCTCGAATTATTTGGTAGGTTGGATTCAAGTAGTAGTACATACTTGAAACTGTGTATACAGCCTCGAAAGCTAGTTTTTCGATAGCGCATATATGCTGTTGGACAGCAAAAATTCAGCAATGAAAAGTTGTGATGAAATATGAACACTTGCTTGCTAATGAAATGGTAAACAATTGCCTCAAAAATGGAGTATATATATATATATATATGTGAAATTGGTATTCTGGGAGTTTATCCGTTGATTTGTCGGTATTGACTTTCGACGTTTCGCCAACATCTCAGTTGGCATTTTCAAGTAGGAGCAGTAACATTCTTGAAAATGCCAACTGAGATGTTGGCGAAACGTCGAAAGTCAATACCGACAAATCAACGGATAAACTCCCAGAATACCAATTTCACATACTCAAGCATCCGTGAAAACCTTCACTGTAACATATATATATATATATATATATATATATATATATATATATATATATATATATATATATATATATATAGTTCTTGGGTAAAGCAGCAAGCAAAACGTGTACTCTGTCAACACTATATTTCCGATATCTCGACAGTGTATACTGTCATCTTCAGGGAAGCTACAAATGATTAACGAAATTGCTTATACAATATGAAGCGAGAAGAAAAGTATTACTTACTGTGTTTTTGAGAATGGTTGCTAAGTAGTAATTGTTTGAAAATGGATGAATGATTTTTGAATGCATTGTCAGATTTAAATCATGTACATGACAATGTCAAGTATTTGAAATATGTGAGATTAAAATGAACTTTATGAATAAAATTTTCTCGTGAGAGTTGTTCAAAACAGTTAAAACGTGGTTTGGAATTCTTAGGTTAGGAAACAGACAATTGAAAGGTTTGATCCTTGACTAATGACAATACACCGCGGGCATGTGACGTCACAAGACAACCGTCAGTCAGCCTGCTGGACAAACAAACCGTACTTCCATAAGCAACAATGGTAATTTAATGAGATTATGAAAGTTTCCCATTGATGATGGATTTCACGATAACAATTCTGCAACTCGAAATCAATATCGGGACATAGGTGTTCACCAGTTTTGTGCATGTTCCATTTCTCCAACTGGTTAATTTATATCATTCAGAGTTTGATTTTGCTCAACAATAATATTCAAGTTTTGAACAGCTGGATCATTCACACAAAGAATCATCATCAATTTTATCCATATCAGCTGGAATATTTGCGATGTCATTTTTATCACGCTGCTCCCTACGATACAATCTCTGAATACTTCGAACTGCATTGATAATTGTTTTGTAGCCAAGTAATTGATTCGGTACCCAGTCCATATTGTCAAAATCTTTGAGTGCACTTGGCTTGCCTGAAATGAAAAAATAAATAAAATTATGTTGCCTATGTTTCCTAAATTCTTTGAAAATATCTCCTGCAGAATGTTTTGAACACACCGTTGCCCATTTCAACTTATAAGAAGTTAAATCTGCTCTTCTAGTTGCCTGAATCCACAATTCACATCTCTTCCCAGCAAGAGGATTAATCTTCTTTTCTATTGTCGAAAATAGAAGGGAATCGATGGAATGAAACATTATGTCTTCCACATTTTACAATCGCACAAAATTGAGCCTTTATTGAGAAAAAGATTTTAAAATATGACATAAACACACACTTAGCATAGGTAAATCAGGTTTGTTTGTCCAGCAGGCTGGATTGACAACTGTCATTTACTGTCGTCTGTCAGATATGCCCGCGGTGTATGGAGATTTACGGTTTCTGGACGCTGCTTCTAAAAACTTCAGCCAACTTACTATGATTCAAAAGAGAGAGTTATTAATTATGGAAGTATTAAAGTTATTTCAATTATTATTTTTATCCATTTGAAGTAAAAAAGAGTAAATTTCACTCAAATGATTGAGATCTGTTCTCTTATTCAGGCAATGATCAATTTTGGTGATGAAGGTCATCTCCATGAACAACCTCTTGGTCAAGTTGCATTCCTTAGTTAGAATTTTTATGTTATTGTAATTCATGTTATGTCCTGTGTTTTTTACATGTTCCCCCAGAGCACAACGTTCTGGATGAAGTCTGGAGTCACTTCTGTGTGATGTTATTCTATCTATTAAATTTCTTGAAGTTTGACCAATATATATCTTGTTACAATTCGAACATGGAATGTGGTAGACCACTTGTGAATGTGATAGCAAGGGAGTTTTATCTTTAAGTTTACTGAAAATTGAATTTATTGTTAGAACTGTTTTATTTGCGATTTTTATTTGTGGAAAAATTGTAAAGACTTGTGCAAGTCTGGAAGATATGTCTGTAATATATGGTAATGAAGTGAAAAAGGATGGGGTTGGGGTCACATCTACCTCATTGACAGTGTTATCGGAAGAATTATGTGTAGTATTATTCATGTTTATTGAATTATGGTTATCAATGGTTGAAGTACTGAAGATGATCTTTTTCAATAGTGCAGGAGGATGAGAATTATTTATGAACAAATTATACAAAATTTTAAGGTTTTTTTTCATGGAAATTTGAATCAGAAATACAGAGTAGTCGATGCTTCATCTGTTTGACCAAGTTTACTTTCATTGACTGTATGGTATGAGTGATAATTCATAAATCTCCCACTCTTATAGGTTTTCTATACCAGTAGATGATTACCTCATTATCCTCAGTACGTTGAAACCTTGTGTCTAGGAAGGGAACGCTCTGTTCCTCATCCCCACATTCTATTGTAAACTGTATATATTGATCATAACTATTGAAAACATCTAATACTTCCGTGGTTCCATCATATGGGAGAGCTATAATTAAGTCATCCACATATTTTTTTATGAAAAATAAGTTAAAAGGTAAAACCTGCAAGACCTTGTCCAGTCTGTCATCCATGACATACATAGCTAAAATGGGACTAATTTTAGCTCCGATGGGTGTTTCAAAATTTGGTTTATAGAATTTATTATTGAAGGAGAAATATGTATTATTAAATAAAAAGGTTAATAATACAATGAAGCTATTTTTGGTGATACTGCAATGATTGCAGATACGACTCCATCTCTTATCGATGGCTCTTAGACAAGCCTCTAAGTATACGTTACTGAAGAGGGACACAACTTCCAAACTCGCTAGAACATAGTCCTCGGGACAATAAGATGAAACTTCCTGAGGACTTACTTAATCACCCGTAACTTCTGTTGAATTTTCAATTTGTATCATGATAATTCATTTTCAGCAGCTCTATCTCCAATATTTCTCAAATTTTTTCACAAATTTGAATTTTTTCGAATAGTCATTTCAATTTTATATCAACACGATCTGTTTTTGCTACAGATTTCAATGATTCATTTTCATTTATTTGTGATTTTATTCTATTTCATTCTTGTTATTCCATTTTACTTTATTGCTTTCTCTACTTTCTCGGCATTATTGATTTCTGTGGATTTTTTTCTTGGAATCGTATAATCATTATCGTTTTTCTGCTCACTTTTTTCATTACAAGCAACATTGTCGATATTTGATTGTCATTGCATTTCCTTATTTTCACAATATCAGTTGGTATATTTTTGTCTGATTACATTTTCCTTGAATAGTTCAGATAATGGAAGTTTAAACTACTACCAATTAACAAGGAATATGTCAATTTTGGGGTATCGGAGTTGTAGCGGCCGCTCCAACGAGTCAAATTTCGCTTGATTTTTCGTAAAAAAAGTTTCACCACTCTTAAATTATATTGATGAGTGAAAATCGTTTTTATATTCGAAAAAACCCATTCATGAAGTTTCATCGAAAAATCTAAAGATATCATTGAGGGAGGAACATTTTTCATACATAAAACTTCTTTCAACATCTGAATTGAAATGTTTTCAGAAAAGTTGGTAATTATGGTATTTCCATCATCTGAGTGGTGTGAACGAAAAATATGATCACTCAACTTTACTTAACGCAGCAACCTTTCAGGACAGATAAGAAATCTGTAAAGATAGTTATTGATAGTTCAATTTGAGATATATGAGAAGTAGTTGACTAATAGAACATGTTCCATTCAGAAGGAACTGTTTCTTGATCAACACAGCAACTTATCGGGGTTCATAAAAATCTGGCATTCTACACTCATATATTTTCTTCATTTAGACGTTCTCGAATATTTCAGTGTTGGGGTGTAATGTGAAAAAAGCCCCCAAATAGTGATGAATGTTGGGGACGAACGATTTCGTGATTATCAGTGTCTTTGGACCACTGGTGAGAATTCCACAGCATGTAACTCAGGCACGCCATTCCAACTCCATCGTTAAAACAAAAGCTGTATCTACATATTCGCAATGTCGGCACGTGCATTACAAAAGGCCGTCTTGGGAGCGGGAGTTACTTTTATTTTCATGTCATAAAGTTGAACGACAGCTACCAAATCAGCAGTTGCATCGTCCATTCAACGTGCTGAAACTAAATTAAAAATATGGGAGCGACCCACCCTGAAGTTATTCGAAAATGGGCATAATCTTATCTGATTCTTGCGATCGAAATAAAGTTTTTATGGCCGTTGGAATGAATGGACTGTTAAAAAATATGCCCGATATGGAAGTCTTGCCGATGGAAAAAGTCCGCTGGTCGTTTTTGTAAAGAATCACAATTTCAAATGATAGGACAGTGTAGTGAAAAAAGCTTTCTCAGATCGTTCGAAGTTAACTGGCATGTATTGTTGATGAAAAGATTTGTATAATTTTCGTATCAACTGGAAAGCGACTATAGTTTTTTTCATTCTCAATGAGGAGGTTTATTGTTCTGTTACGAATCTTGCCCAAATCGGTTTGGTAAAACATAAACATGACACACTACATAACAAAATATCTACACACACATGAAAGATATAGGTACTCCGTTTCTTCCTCAAAAGGTTTCAACCCCTTTAATAAAGACGACCTTGGATCATTTGTCGGAAATAATCTGCAATTCCATTAAGTACAACATCTAACTATTATGTTTCTGACGTCGGTCTCTCTCGTTCAGGGACAGCTAGTTTTTATTGTCGACAATGGCGCTAATAATTCTGCAAGTGATTGCTTATTTGGGGCAATTCTGGTGGAACTAAAACCTAATTATGAGATACGATTGTCAAACCAAACGCATTAATTGAAACCATGCTGAATATGACTTTTTTTCAAATTCCATTTAGACGAATGGCTCGACAAAAAAATCAAATAATGACTCTTGTTAGATGCTTGATGTAGTGAGAGTCCCACTTGGATCATGAAATGATTTCGTGTTAGGTTTTTTTTAATTGGGAATGATAAAATGATGCACAAAACTCGGCAAACGTAAGCATTTCTTTACGGGCCTCGGTGAACAATAGTTTTCTATAGAGATTAGTTATGTACTTTCGCCTCCGTATGTGATATACTTTTTTACGGCTTCACTCAATGCGTTATTTCCACGACGATAAAAGCTTGAACCCGCATTAAAAAACGTAAAATTCCATTCGTTTATTGTCATGGAATAACAGGGTGATAACTTGAAAATTTTCTGGAATATTTCCGAAACGACTGGAAATATCAAATCTCCAAACAGAGAAAATCGCACTCACTTAGCTACTTCCCCCCCCCTATATTTTTAATTTTTCGTCATCTGGAAATGTTGGTGGAATCCATCAGCCCTGCTGTTTCGAAATTTGGCAGTGTAGTGTGTCTTCATAATTTGGAAGGATTCTGTATCATATTCTTCAGAAATATTTACCCAATTCATCAGCGGAATTAGGTTTCACCAGCAAACCCCAAATTCTCAAGAAAGGAATCGAAATATTCCAAATCCCGGAATCCACCTGGTAGAAGTTTACAGAGACATTTCTCACGACTGAACATCGAGGGTTACTTCACCCTCTGTGCGTATCCAGCTTCCCAAAATTTTTCAAAAATAATAATAGAATCTTTCGAAAATTTTCCCAAGTAGAAAATACCCGTAAAATTTCAAATTATTTAAAACAACGTAAATCAAACTTGTGACAAATACTCATAGATTAGGCAGATACTTGATGAACATTCATGATGATGTAATTGAGAAGCAATTTATTGTGTGACGTTCACCAGATAGTTTCTAAAACTGCTACATGTGTTTCACTATACAATAGCTTCTTGAAGCTACACTAACTTAGTACCAGAACACGCCTGAGGAAGCTATATAAGCACAATGAAGGGTTTTTTATTACTTCAAAATTGTTACATTATATCGAATTTAGTATGTGAGTCATATCGAAACAATTATGATAGTGACTGATGATCCAACGGTTATTAAGTACATATTTAGTCCCTCTAGGGAGTACACATCTTCTGGAATCTGTGGTCATACAAATTCCAATGACATACTAGTTCATCATTGCATAAACATTCAATTTGAACTTAAACAGTGGAAGAAGGGAGGAAAGTTTTGAGCCCGCAAGAGCCATAAAGTGAACTTGATGTAACGGGACAAATATTTTGATTGATGATTTGAACGATTTGCTTTTCAAAAGATACGAAGAACCCTGTGGAAGCCACCCTTCAAAATAATTGTTAAATCATAATAACTCAAATTTAGAACTCAATTCTATTAGTCGAAATTCTAATCAAGCCAGTAACTTTCTATACATTAACTTAGCATATATTACTGAGATCACACCTGGACTTGCCAAAATTTTCAGTAACATGGATAATATTAAAATAGCCAATAAAACTGTTCTCACAATCAATTCCCTTTTTTCCTATGTTAAAGATAAAGTTCCAAAATTTTCCCAGTCAAATGTGGTTTACTGTGTTCCTTGCAATAACTGTGACTCTGAGTATATCGGACAGACAGGAAGACTGTTGAAGGATCGCATTTCTTCACATAAAGCGACAGCAGACTCTATCCTGAAAGGTGTGCTCTGAGGGAAAATACTTACAAGGAAGGACATGCAATGAATTACACTTCCACTAAAATTTTATCAATTAAAAGGAGTGTTCAGAAGAGAATGTTCTTAGAAATGGCTTTCATTTCCCAATCTCCAAACTGTTTAAATAAAAAATTGGTCTTGTTACTGCCTCCTGGGCTGTTTGAAGAATTTTCGATGTGAAATTTTCATATTGTTAGCCAGTAAATGATTTTGGTAATTGATACTTGGATAACATTTAATATTGTAACGAACTTGCGTTTGACAATATCATTCTGATATTTCCGCCTCCTTGATTAATAATTCAATATTAAAACTGCAAACCACTTCTATGTTAATTTTGAGATATAACAGATTGTTTATAAAATTCATCAATATAAATTTCATGTCGAAATTATTATTGTAGTGCTATTCTTACTTCTTGTTTTCACACGATAAACAATCCTACCGTATTTGATGTTTGATATATGAAAAATCAAATTTGACTGAAACTCGGCACAAACCAAATATTAAGAAAATATACAATCGTTTCTCCTTCACGTGTATGAAACAAAAAACAAATAATGTTTGAAAAACGGCAATTTTGTGCTGAACCAACTAGAGCATCGCTATATGTAATAGAGGTGGAGGCTTAAGTAGAATCAGATATGTTCAGTTTTTTTTGTTGCGAACAAAATTCATTGAAAAAGATACATTTTTTGGCATTCATGAGAAGAAGATATATCTATTTTATAGGCAGAAAGGCGCGAGGGAAACATCCATTTTCCGTACACTAGTAGAATGAACTAGTTTTCAAATTTATGAAAGCACGAAATATACGTTCTACGATTTTTTCAAGAATGGAATCCGTTCACTATACTCACAAAATAAGATAGTTCGAAGGCGAATTCAGTAAATGAATAGGCATAAAAGTGAATAATCAATAACTTTAATGAACAGTTTTATTCAATGTCATGACTTTATTCACTCCATATCCCTCAAATAATGAATATAGATATTTTATACTATCGTTATCGATACCGATTTCTCAACAATTTATTCAGTTGTTTCTAGCTACAACTTTTGTATTTTCTTCCAGCTGATTAAGTAACTTTCATTCAATTCCAGCAATTGATTCAGTTATATCTGACTGCAACTTTCGTATTCTCTCCTACCTGATCAAGTATCCTTCATTCGATTTCCTAGTTTCTTCTGGACTAATAGATCTTATTCGAGTTGAGAGTAGGATATGTGATAGGTACTCATAAGCTACTTATTCATTATCCAAGAAGTGATAGGAAAACGTTTCATAAGTTTTTTGAAAAAAATCAAATTTTGTCATTCAACGATAATACATCAACCTGGACTAGTATGTGTCATAAAATCCAGAACTATTTTCTTGCAGGTGAGTCGTTTTTCCTTTCGAATATGCCTCATGAACATTCCCCTTCACTCTGGGGAAGGTATATACAATTCAGTTAATTGTAATAAATATGTTAATCATCCAGTGCTAAGACACTTTTTTCTGTAATGAAAAAGCTGGGTGACTGATCACGAACTAAAAAATGTACAATTGGTGTCTTGTCATATATGAGTATATAATAATAGTATGCAAACTGATAATACCTTGTTGGCTTCTATTGTTATATAATCAGATAAATTCAAAAGCTGCCGTACACAACACCTAGTTTGCCAGCTAACGTTCGATTGCGAGATAAAACCATTATGTACGATACAATCTTGGTCAGACCACCTGTTCTTTGGAATAAATGCATCTCGTCCTATAGCAACACCAAACGATGATACACAATCACTTGACAAGGCTAAGCAAATGTTACTTCCTAATTGAGAATAATACATTCAATATGAATACCGATGCCTTGAAAGTTCTTCCTGGGGGCAATAACTGATTGAAAAGTAGGTATTTGGTTTGGATAAAGTTAATCAAGATACCCGAAATGGGACAATGGAAAGATGAAAACAATTGAAATCCTTTAAACTATAGAATGGTGACGATGGGTGGTGGGTTCAGTCGAGTAGGTACCTTCACGTAAGTGAACCAATATTCATTGTATCTTGGTTATGGATACGTGACCGATTACCTAATTTGATTTCATTCAATATTTCCCCTTGTGAGATATCTGTTATGAATGCACCCTGAAAAGCCTTGTGTGGGCAGAGGACGACTAATGTTGTTGATTTTTCAGTAGCGTTTTGGATATTTCAACTATAGGGACACCCACAAAAACCAGCAGGGCTACGAAGCTGATTTGGGTATTCGATCAACAGACCTTCCATCCCGTTTTCAGTGGCTTTTGTAATATGCATAGGTCGTGACCATATCTGAATGCTTCTCCAAAGATTCGTTAAATAAGTAAGGAGTAGAGTAGGGTAAAATTGGTAAATATTCACATGTAATCAGATTTCAGGTTGACTTTACATGTCAGAAATAGATTTGCACTCTGGCTTTCTGGATGTATAAAAATTGGAATCTTTGCGGAATATTTGTCGCTACTGGTAGGTAGCGAATGCCTAAAAATCAGTCTAAGGTCTAAGGCCTTCCTCGCATAAGTAACTTTTTAATTGACTAACATGAAAGTTACTCAACCAAAAACTGGTTAATTTTTTGTTCCTTGCACTTGTCTACTGGTGTGTTACTCTGTTAACATGAATTTCACGGAGACAGCACCTATTATTGCTTTCATTTCGAGACACAGAAAAAACAAACACGGTATTGGGTTCATCCACTTATCAGTGGAAGAATTTTCATTGGACAGTTTTATCAGCAGTTTGAGAGTTAAGGTGAACATCTTGAGAAATTTTTCTTCAATTCGACTCTATATCCAAAGACATGTTTTTGAACTTAAACATTATAATTAATTTACAAAACACTGCTGAAATAGTAAGTACAAAATCCAACGTGGAGCAACTGAATAATCAGAGTGTCACTAGCAACTTCTTCATTGACCAACATAAAAGTTGACAAAAAAAAGGCTAATAATTTCGTGTTCCGCGCACTTGTTGACTGGTTCGTTACTCTGTTAACATGGATTTCACTGGGACAGCATTTATTATTGCTTCAGTTTTTAAAAACAGAAAAAATGAAAAACGAAACAATTATTGAATCACCTTCGAAATAGATCAGGACGTAATTCTCACTTTCCATAACTCAAAAACTGTTAATGCGCGGTATCATACAGTTGTGTAGTCTGTTTCAGAAGGTGAAAGGCAACAACTCGTAGTGTATCTTTTAGTATCATTCAATCTATATACACCAGTTTATAGTTTGTCTCACATTCATGCTTATTCTATTCTATAGACATATCATTTCTGGCTTCTTGTCTCAACTCTCATAATGTCGTCTGTCATCCATTTCTATCACAGAATATTAATATCAATAGGCGCATTTACTGGAGACAATGTGACGTCATCACACTTATAAAGATAGATATTATGTTACTCTATCACAATTATTCAGTTTCCGAGCAAAGGTTGCCAGTATGAGGCCGACCTAAGCGAATCGCTATTGTTTATTTCTGTGCTTCCGCTCCTATTTAGAATTGAGGAAATATTGATTATATTTCGTTGATACGTCAATCATTACGATACTAGTTAGATTTAATAATAGTATATTATGCAACGATCGTGTAATGATAGTTACTAATACATGAGCATAAACCGGGATACGAAACGAGCCGAAGGTGAGTTTCGTATGGTTTATGCGAGTGTAGTAATAACCATTACATGAGAGTTGCATGCGCTATTTTATCTACACCTAATAAATAATGACGAACTATAAATATTATATTATTAGGTATTCATAATGACAAAAATAGTAGCTAATCAATCGTATTTCTTAATTCCTAATTCTACAAAATTATAATTAATGGTATAACCACGGAAAATACAACAATGAGAAATGAAGAGAAGAAAAAAAATTTTAAAAAAATCTCTAACGAGGGCAGGATTTGAGGCCAGACGTTACTGTTCACTGGTGGCGCCATTAACCACTCGGCCATAAGAGCTCAATTAGGATGGTTGAAAATAAAAACATTTATGTTGCATTTGTCGAATGAGAAATATAATCCTTTCGATTGTATTTTGTTTCTTGTCTAAGACATCTGTGGAGGAGTCGCTGGTAATTCTTCTATATCACTGCTATAAGCCATTTTTATACGATTATCGAAAATTGACGAAATTCTTCAAAAGTTCAATACCTACTGATTTTGACTTGACAAACGTCAAAATGCAAAGCTTGCACATCATGCTTGATTGAAAAATAATAGGTTTCTATTGGTTGAAAATCTGTATCGTAATGGATTTCATTATAAAACGAGTTATGAGCATATAAGTGTATTATGATAGTACGGGTGTAGATAAAATGTTTATTGCGATTCCAAACAACTTTTCTTCTTTCTATCTTTTGCTATTTTCAATACTTTATAATATATAGGGGCGTATAATTATCATTGATGAGAGAAGATTCCTTTTACGCTTCGTGGAAAAATGTATATCTGCCGTAAAGTTCATGAAGTGAACGGCAAAATTAACTCGAACAAAATCTTTCACGGTACTCTTTCAAGAACGTAACGAATCTCACGCTATTTGTATTAATTTGTATGTAGTCATCAGATCATCACTCCTCAAGGAGAAACATTTATCTTCCTACTGATTGTAATCACTAAATTAATTCATCATTACATATTCTTAGTACACGGATTCAACGTGATCCTTCTATGTTCGAACTGGAGTTTGTGTGGTACGGCACTTGGATTTACGATGAACAAATGGAAACATGCACATTTGAGTGGCAAGTTTCCATGTCTTTCCAGTCGCAGGAGTCATAAACTATTTAAAATAGGAGCGAAGTAGGAAGGCAATTTCCCATTTTTACGAAGACGAAGAGTATTGGCGATAGAAAATAAAATCGCAGCGCCAGCGTGGAGAAACGCGGAACTGTCGATGGTTAGATTGTTATGTTTACATTTGCATGTAGGTATGTATATGGAACTTCGGATGTTCTCGTGTTCCTCCTGTTCATAAAATTAATAATTTCCCATTAATTTTTGTGTGAAAAGTGTTTCAATCGACATTGAACGAACGTTCATTACCGAAACATTGCAGAAGTCGAAATACTCGAGGTTGTTTCTAGATGAGACTTGAATTCATCAGTTTTTGAACAAATAGTGCATAATTCAAGGCATACTGCACACCTGAAATAATTAGAAATTGCATCTCTGTTGAAGAAATCCCCCTGATCACTTAAATATAATATTTATTCAATATACTCAAGTAATAATAAAGTATCAGAAGTGGCAGTTTTCAGCTGGTAGATATGGTTCTCCCTAATTAGAGTTATGCATTATACACTAAATTATACATCACCCAAACCGAGATTTTATCAAAGGTAATACCACGAGTCCTTCAAATTTAATCGATAAATTTTCATTTTCCACAAGAACTTTTTTATTTGGCAAAAGTATGAAAACAAACCGATTGATAAAATCACGAGTCCGTAGGACGAGTGATTTTATCTAATTCGGTTTGTTTGAATGCTTTTGCCTCAAAATAAAAAAGTTTGAGTGTTTCGAAAATGAAAATTTATCTTATTAAATTTGAAGAACGAGTTGTATTTGGAGAGATTATTTTTTGAACAAAAAGAAGAAAGAACAATTTAATTGATCAGTATTTCATTTACATAAGAAGAAAAAGAGAAAAGGTGAAAATTTTACAAATTTGAAATGTCAAACAACGATGTATGCCCTCTATGATCCAGAAGAGATATGATGCTTACGCATTGAATATGATATGACGATACTAAGAGATGGCGTCACACCTCTCATTGTACAAGGTTGACAATTGAAAGCTTCTTATGAAATGAAAATCGCGGAAGGAACATACAATTATTCGTTATGTCGTTGTATCAAAATCTGCATACAACGGTTTCTTCTCATACAACAAAAAATGAATTGTATTTAATAAAAACTAATTGTACGCCATCTTCATTTGAGTTAAGGAAACCTTAAATATTTGAATCGGTCGTTCGCTAGGTATATCTGTCATAAAGTTGGGGTTTAAAGCTATTTATCGGGTGTGTTAAGTGTGTCATTGAAATGTGTTATGTTATTATTATGCTGAAAAAGTGAAAAGTGAATGACTTAATAATAAGGTAACTCTTCGTTCATGATAATTTATATAAATATGAGCCAGTTCAATAGAATCGACGCGGTGAACCGTATAGTTCTGACAGTTCAAAGGTAAACAACGTTTTATAGAAACAGTATCGGAAGGCCAGGCAGTTTTATCAGTATAATACCCAATGATTGGCTAGAATAACCATAGAATAACCCGCTACTATTGGTTGAAATGCCAAAAACGTCACATTTTGACAAGTGAAAAAATAATCAATGATAAATTCTTTCATATCCAGAACTAAAAAGCAACGAAATCTAAAGTATACGCGCACAATAAAGGAAAAGCAGCAAACCTTCTAATTAATTCCCTGGACTATTACCAAACTTCTTAAAAATCTCCACGATTTTTTTATGTCATATTAACACCAAAGAAAAGCCCTGTAATGAATCAAGGGACAGGATTTTGTAAGCCTCAAGAAAAACCTCCTTCGTTAAGGAGTTCCAAAGCTCAAACACACACAAAAATCATGAGAATATTAAATTACTTATGAGTCAACACAACAGACCGATATGAACGCATGCAAACTAGAGTATGGCGATCTAACCATTGAGTGCTCCCGCAAAAGTCGATAGGGGGCGTATCGCTTATTTTATATCGCGAATTGACAAAACCCAGTTGAACAACTGGGTATACTTGAATGTGGTTGACAATGTTCCTCGCCGAGTGGTATTAGTTCGTACTTCCATTGTTTATATAATTAGCTCCATTGAAATATGTTCCAAAGGAGATAATGATTATGATATAGATTTTTCATATAATAATAATAACGTTTATTTGCATTTCATCTACATATATGTCATCATCAAGATATTATGCGAAATGCAAAATGGAGCTGAAAACAATTAAAAATAGTTCTAGTTCAGCCCCAAAGATAACATACCAATATTGAAAAATTCGCGTGAGAATATTTTTTCAAATACTTCACAATTAAACTATATTGCAGGTGGAAAACTGAAGTTATTTATAAATAGGTAGCTAAAAGTGTCTCTTTCATTTTCTTTTTGAAAAGAGCTGGTTTCGTTTCATGTAAAGAAGAATGGACCACATTATACAGCTTGGAAACGTTGTAAGTGAAACTTCTTCGGAATAGACACGTTTTGTGGATACAAATTTTCAATCAATTGGGAATCCAATTCAGTGGCGTAAGGCTACATTGAAATTTCCAAAAAATACATTCTCATCAAGTTTATTCAAAAAAAGCGGTTTCTTTATACTTATCCATAGCAGTGAAAAAGTGAAAGTTCTTAACAGTGCCCAAATCACTCGAAAACTGAACGCACGCATCTGGTTCGCGTAATATAAAGCTGTGCGACAACTTTTTCATGTTTGAAATGAAATTTCAATATATCTGTGTAATCAGATGAATTATTGTTTGGTTTTTTTCCTCCGAATGAAAAAATAGAAATAACAACTTCTATGAAAGAAGTAGAACAAAAAAAAATTACAAACACCAACTTCAGTCTCTCCACAAACATACCCAAATTCCTAATCAATAATATGTGTGATGAATAATGGCGAATTAAAACTACTTGAAAGACAAAAATTTTTTTATTCCAGATACTACTGCAAATGCAGGATTCACTCCCAGGAATAAATTATTGTCAGTTTTAAAGTTCAAACGAAAAAAGCCTGTAATGTTATGAGTACATTTCGTGAACCGAGAGAAAGGATATGCAAATTCGTTTGAATTTGATGGTCCTAAGTATGATTTTTTATATAAAAACGATTCCTGACAGAGGGAGATACTAGGGAAGTTTTCAAGATCGCACACATGATTAAGGGGTGGGAAAACTGTACTGGTCGTATCAACCAACTCTGATGGAAATATCAAGGAAAGGTCGATTGATGATATATCCAAATGAGCTCCAGCAAAGTTGTAATTTAATTAATAATGATAGTATATCATTAGAACACTCTCTTCATTTGAATCCAACAAAATGTACTGCAATGTTTTTTGGAAGGAAAATTGAAAAACTGAAATTTTTCGATTTGGTTGATATGGATATCAATAATGTAAATATTCCATTGGGAAAGAGACAAAAGTTTTAGGTTTAAGAATTGGTAACGATTCGAGATTCGACAGACACATTTTTTCCTGTATTGAAAAATCCATCATCAAGTTGAATTTGTTTCATAATTCAAAACATATTCTTAACACAGAATTACAAATTTTGATCTGAGACTCATTGATATCACCAACCTTCAATCACTACGATACGGTATATAGGCATTGCATCATAGACCATACATAATCCGAAAAATTCAGACGTATTGCTTCAGATTTATATACGGCATTAAAAGAAGTCGCCCTATTAGTCATAAAATGAAAACAGGCCAACAGGCAGAAAAATGGACGAAAATTCCATTGTGGTATTTTGTAACACAAAATATTAATAGTGGTTTACCCGAGTGTCTCTATGGAAGAATTATATTTTGCACTGATGTACATAATGCAAATATTGAGTCTGAAGGAAATCTCAAGCCTCCCTCCCTCCCACAAAACTGCAATTTTCACTGGAGCATTCTCATATGACATAGTGAAACTTTTGAATTCTATACCTGTTCCTATACTGCACCCGGTTTGAGTGGAAGAACAGTAAGCAACTTAGTTGTGATGCTGAACTTCTCTCTTTCAATTTCTTATGTAGCTCAAAAACTGTTTGTATATTGGCAAGAAAATAAAGTATATTATTATTATATCAAGAGCAGGTAATAGAATTTTCTCAATTACAAAAAGTCATGCAGTGAGTTGAGTATCACCAACGAGATAAATTGAAGAAAAATACTGTGTGATTTTTGTCTATGAATGCCAGTAGAAGAGAAATAGATTTTTCATATATATATCACCATTTCTCTCTAAAAATCATCATAATCGAGTTATCGATAATGATGATAAATATTTGATCAAGTTATTTTGTAAGAGGTCTCCTCTGCCTTGGGCAGTAGAAGTTTGAGACTTTGGTCGTCACCCAGCAGATGGCGTAGCCTCTTGGAGGTTTACACCATCTGAACCAGAAAAGTGCGGAACTACATATATAATTATTTTAATTTTTTCATGAAAAGATGAGAGCGGCAGCTATTTAACGGAAAAACCATTTTCAAAACCCACTTTAACGGTTTTGTTCCGAAATTAGAAAAATTAATGGTGAATTGATTTGAGTAACAATTCACAAGCTAGCTTGTGGCTTCAAATATTTTCTTTTCTGTTGAATTTTCAATTCATGAATTCAATTCATTTTTTCACTTGAATTCTGACTTGTGAATTCAGTTCACGAATGTATTGAATTTTTACAACTCTGATACCTTATATACCATATTACACATTCGCCAGGGAAATGTTTTTCGCCTCCTCAAACCATTGCTGAGATTGGAATGATATATGAGATATTTTAAGTATTATATCTGTCATATTTCAATGTTGTCAAATTTATGCCGTCTTCCAGATGTAGTGAATTTACTGACGGCTACTCACATTCATTCTTTCAATTTGAAGTTATCAAATCTTCAACCATATCTGGCCGTAAATAACAAATATACCCGTTGCCGCTCCAGGTTCGCAATTCATAAGCTCCAAATTTAATGAGAGCCCTCTTTCAAGTGTCGACAGGCTTATATACGGTTCTCGCTCAGCATAAACAAGAGAATGTGCGCAAGCGACGTTTTTATCTTTCCGAAGATACGATTTATACGCTCATTTCAAAAAGTGCACCTCTGTTCGTTTCTCATCCGACCAGAATTTCTGCTAATCGCGTTTTTCAACCGCATTCATTATTTTTGCTGCTACTCATTAAATCTTCAATTAATTAAGAGGGCAAGATTTGTGGAGCGCGATGCCGTTCCATTTGTGTGTTGATGGCACTTCAATAAGAGGATTCGGAATCAAAGAGCGGCGGCCTTTATTAGGGATTTTTAACATAAGGAAATCATGAAATCGGATCAAAGAGAAGTGGTTCCATTTACATATATGATAGCATGATAACTAACGGTTGCCACTAATCTTTCCTTTTTTCATTATACAGGGTGGACCAGCTCTTGGGGTTTCAAGAGAAGTGACCGTTGGTCAAAACCAGCAATAAGTTGCGCCTTCTGTCTATGGCCCTGTGGTGAATGGTTACAAATCTCTAATGGTTGCTTAGGTTGTCATTAGATTCGTTCTATGTTTCCTGTAGTACACATTTCATTCATTAATAAATTACATACATAAAAAAGAGTAGCCCTTTCAGATCATATTAGAATATTTTTACCTCTCTTGTGAATAATAAAAGTATGTGAACGATTACATATATCAAACAAGTGTTTGTTTTATTTCTTCAATGTTACTTCTTTCATAGAAGTTTTTTCATCGATTTGAAGGAAACAAAACAAAAAAATATGAGAAATATCTCAATGGACCTGAAGACAAATGAATCTAGCGGATCTGATGGAATCCCAGCAATTTTTCTAAAAGTATGTGCCCTCGAATTGACACCAGTACTTTGCGAATTATTCAACCTTTCGTATAACTCAGAGGTTTTTCCTAAATCCTGGAGAACAGCAAGAGTTCAGTCAGTTCCTAAAAAAGAAAAGAAAACTTTGTCTCGTGATTATACACCAATTGCATTGCTTTCTATCATTTTCAAAGTCATGAAGAAAACAATCACTAAGAAGGTCATCGAATATCTAGAGAAATCAGGAATGATTAATGATCGACAATACGGATGTTGCCATTGAAGATCAACCTCTGACGTATTGACGTATGTTTCTCATATTTGGCAGCATTCTATCAGAAAATTCGGAGAAACGATAGCTATTGTACAAGACTTTTCAAAAACATTTGATCGAGTTTGGCATCGGGGTCTACCTTGTAAACAGCCGCCTTATAGTTTGCCTCCTCAGTCATATGCTTTGTTGAAGAGTTTTTTGTCTAACAGTTCTCTGTATGTGGTTGTGGTCTGATATTCTCCCAATTAATGTAGGTGTTCCACAGGCTTTAGTTCTGGCGCCCACTTTATTTCTGCTTCATATCAATGATTTGCCGAAGAAAACATCTTGTTCAGTGCATAGTTTTGTGAACAAGAATTCAGGGAAACATTCACGTCAATAACATAACCAATTACTGGCAAAACTAAAAGTATGGGGTAACATGAACTAGGTGGAATTTAATGGGAAAACCCAGGCATGTCTCTTCTCAAAGAAAGCCGGTCCACCATAATTATCTAGTATTCAGATATCAGGAGTAACTATTTCTACAAACTCAGGTATCTCGATGCTAGGAATTACGATCAGTAATAATCTCTCATGGGAAAACCATCTGAGATCGATCGCAAAAGGTAGAATCTTGGATTTCTATTTGGTACGACGAAATATTTCACTTCTTGTCAGCTTCTCATGATCTATAAGGCTCAGATACGACCTGTCTTGGATAAAGTTACCATGTGTGGAGCTCGGCACCAAAACATTTATTGAAGCTTCTTAATTCAATTCAGAAAAAGGCAATCCGTTGGTGATTCTTCGCTGACAGACTGGCTCACTTCGTTGGAGAATCATAGAAGGGTCGGAGACTTGTCTGATCTTTTTTCAATAGATCAGCCAAACTCTGGAACTCCTTCCGAGAGAGGTTTTCCTAAGGCTTACAAACTTCAAAAATTCAAAGAGGAAGTTAATTCGTATTTCCTGTCCCTTGATTCACGCGGTGTTCTTTGAACATTAGAGTCCTACCCTTTCGTGTGAATCTGCATACATAAAAAAAGTATAATCCGTAAAATTTCTGATCGAGACATAACTTCTAGAATAATGTAGATGAAAATCTGTTTCCTCGACCTGGGGAAAAGTCGCAATTATATCAAAATCAAAACTGAAACTATTATGAGGCAAGTGGCGGTGTCATAGCTTTCACAAATTGATCTTCAAAGAAATGAATTAATTTTACCCGTTTGAATGTATTTATTGACGTATTTAATTCAATTCATATTCATCACTTTGGTACGTACATAAGGTACATGTGATAAGTCAGGGTTTCTAATATATTCAGAAAGAATAACAACAAATTAAAAAAAATATATTTATTGAGTGGAGACATGGAATGTCAATAAATCAATAAATACAACCTTGTACGCAGACATATAAAAAATACTCATATAAAAATACTCGTATAGACGGAAATGAAATAAATGGTGAAAAACGTGTTTTCATTTCTCTTGTCAAAAACATTTTATTGCAATTGAAATTTCAGGAACTTGATCACAAAATTAGTATCAACTGAGAACTACTGAGTTTGCCGTCCATGTGAGTATCCTCTAAGTATTTCTTATGGTTGAAATGATACTTTATCCAGTATCATCTCTTTCACTAAATTTTTTTTCCTATTTTGATTCCTTTTCAATCAACACCTAGACTCATTGAAACTGATGAGGGCTGCTTTACAATTCGCAATTCTTCGATAGTATTGCAGCAATTTTTCTTGCACACATTCGCTGTAGGAACACTTCGATAAGCTGTTGCAATTATTATCGCAGGTGTAAAAAATGGGTTCGGACCTATAATTTATTACCGCAATACTTATTGCCGGTGAAATTCGAAATTCTAGTGATATTTTGGTTAATTTTGATATCGCCAACTCCATTTAATGTTACTAGATAATCACATAACCAACAAGTTTAGAAAAATAAATAAAGTCGTCCCATGTTGCCTCTAGTTTGGGTTAGCTACAGGGTTCAACCCACCTTTTTTTTCCTTTCTTAACAGAAAATCAAGCCCTTTTTACTCATATTATTCGAAGAGGTAGGTACAATTCCCAATTGCAATTTTCTGTTAACCTGATAAATTGGATAACAGAACGTTTTCCACAGAAAGGATTTATATTTCCAACTATAAAGCAGACCTGCAAATATAATTGCCGGCAATACAACTTGCTGCAATGAATTGCTGCAATAAGTATTGAGAACTGTAAACCAGGTCTAACATAATTCAGCTCCAACTTCTATAATACTCTGATTATTGTCTTATAATAATACAATAGTATTCGCCCATTCTAATATCCGGTTATAGCAGCTATCACCATATAGTAATAATTTTAGAATGCGAAAATAATTGCTAATATTCCATCAGCGATGCCAGTCGTCCCGAATTTGACGGGACATCCCGATTTTCAGATAAAAATTAAATATCCCGCATGGGACAGACTTAGTCCCATTTTCAGGGCTACCTGGGATATGCTTGACCTAGTCAACCTAGTGTATTTCATTTTGAGTCTCCCAACATCAAACTGCTTTCTGGAACGCGTTTTTTCCCAGATGAATTGAAAATGGTCGGGTGGAATAAGTGCTCCATAAGCTCAATGAAAGCAGAATTATTCATCCAGTTTAATATAGAGCTTTATCAAAGAGAAGAAGGTAACTTTTAAAAAAGTTGAATCTTCAGAGAAATATCATGAAAAAGTAATCCTTATAAATCTTTATTTTCTTATTGTAGGTTACAATCTGTAACACTCACGCAGACTATATGAAACACCATATTTTTCTAATGAATAGAACTTTTTTGACTTCTGTTTTTAATTTTTTTCATTTTTCAGGAGACTAAGAAGACTACTACCTGACGATATGGTGTACATAAAATATCATATTTTAATTAAAATACATTTCTAGGGCCATTTTGCTATCGATTATATTAAAACTCAAATATGAAGATAAATAATCGAAAACTTCCGATTATATACCTTTTTTTACTATGTTCGGCTTTCGACGAGAGAATCATTTTATTCAAAAAGTTTCAAATTCCGACTTGTCTTTGTGTGGGGAAGTAGTTTTTTTATGACAAAACTGTCAGTCCTTCAACATAGGTATTGTAGCGACCAGCCTGTACAAATTGTTTTCAGATGATTTGAATTCTCAAGGTGCTCCGACTTTCATTGAGTATTTGAATTGATGACTAGTGTATTCTAAGTTATGTCATGTACAATATAATGTACAATATAATATCCGGAAAATGTTCATTGGAAAAGTAAATTATGTAAATAATTTTTAATTGCATCATGAATACTGTATATTATGCTAATACTAATTAATTTGATGACCATTCATTTATTGCTTCGAGTACAAAAACACAGTTTGCTGTTGAGGATTATGTTAAAAT
Organism: Zygogramma bicolorata; assembly: GCA_032362365.1. Taxonomy (NCBI): domain Eukaryota; kingdom Metazoa; phylum Arthropoda; class Insecta; order Coleoptera; family Chrysomelidae; genus Zygogramma; species Zygogramma bicolorata. Next base: position 177,783 of record JAVJAQ010001844.1, on the reverse strand, counting down.
AAATATTTGATATTCACTCCATTCATTAGATGTCCAGATGCCAATGAAAGTGAATTCACCTCAGAGACTGCGGATACAATTGGGATTTCATCGCAGAAAATAGTGTTATGAGAAGTGATCAGGAAAGAGCGCAGATGAACGTATTAAAATTGGGTGAAGATTTTCAACATCCCATCATTTTTTTATCAGTGTTTGATTTTCGCAGTAAAATAATGAATTGTAGCACGACCTTAGAATTGTGTACAATAGGGTTGAATGGATTAACCTTACATTTTAACGTGTGAATCCCAGCACGGTGGTCCGGCGGGAAACGGACACCGGTTTTCCGCTTGATGAGCGGACGTGCGTTCGTTTTCAATCAGTATTTTCAACACTCCTATATGGGATGAAAACTTTATTTTTATCTATCTAATTTGAAGAAAAAAAGATTAACTTTTTACTTCACTCCAATACCAGACTACAGAAGACCGTTTACGTTCCTGTATATTTTTATCTTTCAATAAGTTGTTGGTTGAAGGTTAGGTAAACATATAGACAGAATTGAGTAGTGTTTGTGCGTCTCATCAATCATCAATGGATTTGTGAAGTGAGGTCATGAAGAATAACATTTGAATGAATGATTAACTCATTCAGGAACCCAGAGTTCCAACAGAAGTATATTTGAAAGTATAATTATGTAAATGCCTACGGCATTTCTACTTGAAATGAGGAAGAATAGCAATAACTTTCAACTTTCAGTCGTACCTAAAATATCAATTCAGTAATCATACCTAATCTGCTGGTTTGATCCAGAAATACAAAAGATGAAATATTCAAAGTTGTGTTTCAAGTTGAATTATTTTTCCATGATGAGTGTGCATATTGGCTCGATATAATATCAAATGAAAAAATACATATTTGTATGAAATTTGTATGGTACTAGAAAGCCACATTCGAGAAGTTTTACTTTCCTAATAAAAATAATAGTAATTTACGCAACAAGTCCGGAAAATACTGTTTTTTTGGACGAGTGGACAAAATTCTAGGACGAGCGTAGCGAGTCCTGGAAGTCTGCGAGTCCAAAAAAACTATTTTCGGTCGTGTTGCGTACACTATTTTTTCGGCAACCGACCCACTTCCCGGACGCTTTTTCTTTGAGAAGGTAGCATTTTCCCGGCCTAGTACGGGAAGTACGTATTTCCCGGACTAGGCCGGAAAAATGCTACTTTCTCAAAGAAAAAGCGTCCGGGAAATACCCACTTCCCGGACGGTTGCCGAAAAAACATATTTTTCTGAGGTTGAAGCGGTCTCTCCGTTCCTTATTCACTGGATTATTTTTCCTTCTGAATGAGCCGATGCCAAATTAATTTGAATTTTTAGAGAAAATCATAAAGTGATACAGAGTGGGAGAGTCTGAAAGTTAAGTAAATTAAGGTAATCCATTCCCAAAATTATACCTGATGTTAAATGAATCAGTTTCGAAAGAGGGAAAAGGATCAGTTTCCGGAACGGAAATTTATCTTGTATACGAAATGATGTACTCATTTTCCGGGTAAATGAATTTAAATAAATTCAGTAAGTTGCACAGATTTTTTGATTGTTTTATTAAAAAAAACGTTTTTGTGTATTTGGAGATTTGAATAAAGAATTAGAAATGGTTCAATATTCGCCCGTTTCCTGTAATGATTGGAGATACACCCCAAAATTCAGTGATATATCGTCATCACGAAATACAAAAGAAAAAGAGAAAAGATTTGGTGTTGAATTGAATACAGTTGGTCCAAAGTGTACACGACATGTTTTCGTTACTAGATATTCCAGAACACGTCATCGAAGGGCAAACTTGCGCTTTCTTTTCAATTGAAGTTGAACCATGAAACAGTTTTCCCGACTGAACAAAGTGTATTACCACTTCTCAAGGAGTTCGATCACAAGACATGAACAATTTTGAAGTTGTCTACAATCCGTATGTAACATATCACATAAATGGTTTTCCATAGTACTCACTGTCAGTACCACAGCAATAAAATTATAAAATATTTCCTGTAACAATAATTCTTCGATTCACAATTTTTTCCGTATTTTTCTCGGTATTTTTGCTGGTTATCTATAAATAAAAAAGAAAGTCGTTACACTATTTATAACTCAAGAACGGCTGAACAGATTTGGTGGGAAGGTAGCTCAGTACCAAAAGACGGACAAAGGATTCTTTTTGATCCGTTTTACCGTGTTTGCGGAAATTCTACCCTTACGGGTTGGAAAATCGGAAGACATGTTTCGTTTTTTATCGAAATCAATCGCGTTACAGGCGATTGTTCATATCTGAAACTTGAAGGGAAACCTAAGGGGGTAAAATTTTGTATGGGACAACGTGATTCCTAGGTCCAATCTACTTCGAATTCTGCATATACAATCTTCAAGAGAATAGATGGAAGACGTGTTCCGTATTTTATTTAAATTATTCGCCTAACGTGGTTGGAAGGAAGGAGAAAGTTATTTCAGAGGTTAAACAACGCAGAGCCTAAACCACTGATCGTAGAGATCTGAAACTTGGAGGGTATAGTCTTTATGCAAGTGTGTCCGTCCCTATAATTGAAAATCAATTCCTTCATTTGTATCGACGAAAGCAAATGCAGGATTTACTTCTGTGAAGAAACCTGCACTGGCACCGGTCGGATATAATTCAATGCCCTTCGTGGTATTAGCCAGGGGAGTAGTTGTTTTCTGACAGGTGTCAGCCGAAACCTACTGTGTAGGTAATTTGAGACTGGCTTGAACAGATTGTTCGAAAGATGATTTGGTATAGTCTTTGTATAACATTGGAATTCGATAAGGAAGTGTTGTCTGGAACTTTGACCCCGTTTTTCACCCCCCTAAGGGAGTGAAAAACGGGTTCAAAGTTTGTATGAGACAACGTACTTCAATCTACGTGTGGAATTTTGTGAAAATATTCTTAAACAGGATTGATGGAAGACATGTTAATTTGAGACTGGCTTGAACAGATTGTTCGAAAGATGATTTGGTATAGTCATTGTATAACATTGGAATTCGATAAGAAAGTGTTGTCTGAAACTTTGACCCCGTTTTTCACCCCCCTAAGGGAGTGAAAAACGGGTTCAAAGTTTGTATGAGACAACGTACTTCAATCTGTGTGAAATTTTGTGAAAATATTCTTAAACAGGATTGATGGAAGACATGTTTCATTATCTATCGGTGTAAAAAAGGAGTTTATAACATTTTCAATTTCTTTCAGGAGTGTTATCAAGTGCACCCAGAAGGTAGAGCTGTGATGAACCTGATGAAATAACTAAGAACTACACAAAATAATTGCGTCACAAAAACAATTAACGCCCAACGAAGTGGGCACGGGTCAGCTTGTAGAATACTAAAGAAATATCGGAACTGAGATTCGTTGACAAATTTTGAAGTCATCTGACCCACTGTGCGACTATTCGAAGCATGTGCTTGGTCTGGGAAGTGCAGTTGTAGATTCACCACTAGCATCTTCACCATATACTACTCCGGGATATCAATGGCCTGGAACACAACTGAGAAGCGTTTCCGGTATTCCAACTGCAGCTCACGGGAAATTTGTTAAGAACATTTTATACCAGGACTGTCTGAATTCAATTGGAGGTCATATCTATTAGAACAAACTCGCTGAACATGTACAATCAACGGTCAACTGAAATCCTTCGCTGAAATTAGTCATTTTGCAAAACATTCTTTTCTAAAAATCAAATATGTTGTAATCGATGAGTTTTGGAACCTTTGGTGTAAAAGTTGAAACTTTTCCTAGAGATCAATTACCCTAACACCAAACTGATATTTTCGCACTCGACGCGCGTTTCGCTAACAAGGTTAGCATCTTCAGGAGAAGAAAATTGATACTAAAGTTTTCCGGTCCGATATGGACTTCGTTTGTTACTGTTCCTTATTCTTATTAATTTCTCGGTAATGAACTGACTACCTGTAAGTTCTGTCATCTGTTAGTATTGATTTCTGATTAGTTTCTCAACAATAAATTGAAAAGCGGGCTGAAGGGGATAGGTCCCTTGTCACCATTCATGCTGTTTTTACATTTTGCTTTTTCGAGACTCTCACAAGTAGAAAAAGAAAAGAAGTTGCCATTTTTAGATGTATTGGTTATAAGGAACGAACAGAATGAAATAGAATTTGACATTTACAGGAAAGACACGAACACCTTCAGATACATTCCAAATGACTCAAATCATTGCCCACAGCATAAAATGGCGGCACTGCAATTTCTTGCCCGTAGGTTAATAACTTTTCCTTTGAAAAAAGATAAGTACGACAATGAAAGGAGAGTGATTAGGTACGTAGCTGAAGTGAACGGTTTTAACCCAGAGATAGTTGATAAGATAATTAGAAAATGTAAATTTAGGGAAACACTTCGTAAATCTTCGACTTTTAAAAAAGATGAGAGAAAAGAAAAGTTTATAGTAATCACATATGAACCTCAATTCACTAGAAGACTCCAACAGATATTTGACAAAGTAAATATGGAAGTTGCATACAAAACTTCTTACAAATTACATCAGCTTCTTGGTAACCCAAAAGATAAACTAGAAAACTCAGAGAAGTCGGGAATTTACGAGATCAGTTGTCAAGATTGCAACAACAAGTACATCGGCCAGAGCCGACGAGCTATTAAAACCCGTTTCAAAGAGCATTTTGCACATATAAAATACGAAGGGTAGAAAAATCCAGTGTCGCCCAACTCGTTCTACACAATGATCACAAAATTGGTGAAAGCAATCTGAAACTGATCAAGCATGTGCATGACACAAGACTACTCGATGCATGTGAGAGTCTCGAAATAGCAAAATGTAAAAACAGCATGAATGGTGACAAGGGACCTATCCCCTTCAGCCCGCTTTTCAATTTATTGTTGAGAAACTAATCAGAAATCAATACTAACAGATGACAGAACTTGCAGGTAGTCAGTTCATTACCGAGAAATTAATTCGAATAATTGACAGTAACAAAACGAAGTCCATATCGGACCGGAAGACTTTAGGTGTATAAATAACTAACCCCAGCTCTAGATTTAGTATCAATTTTCTTCTCCTGAAGATGGTAACCTTGTTAGCGAAACGCACGTGAAGTGCGAAAATATCAGTTTGGTGTTAGGGTAATTGATCTCTAGGAAAAGTTTTAAATATGTCGCAACAGATCACGACATTGATAGGGCTAGTCGAGGTGTTTTGCTATTGTCACATTAGTCTCTATCCTCGCATTACCACACCGAACTATAAAACCAATAATATACAGTTGCCTGTAAGATTTCCACATATTAGGGTTTACTAAACCACGACAGGTGTTTCGCCATACGATAGATTCCTCAAGCAGGAATATTAAACTAAATCTAACACTATTACATTCCAAATTTATAAATTATATCGCACGGTATATATAATTATGGTGCGCTACCTCATCCTTATTGGGATAATTTCCTGGAAAAACTGATTCAATAGAGGCTTATTATTCAACTCCGTCTGATCAATCATTAGGTACTGTGGATTGTGGATGTTCATTTGGAATGCAATGGTGTTATAGTGTAGCCGCTGAAAAGATAGAAAGATCACGTGAACGGCACGCACTCTTTGAATGTTCCTCTCCCCAATGTTACAAGTCCGATTTACACCACTCAACAAAAAAGTCGCATTTCCCTGTTCTCCCATAAACTCTTGGGATGCTTTTTATAAGTGTTTATTATTACACCTTTTTCCTCTACAGTTAAATGTCTTTTTTTAAATCTTTTTCTTGGAGGTGAAAGGGTGTTTCCATCCATATTATTTAATTAACGCAACACACGTAAATACAAAGCAGAAATGAGTACGGTACAGTGTAAACAGTTCTTCATTTATTTCAGTTTAGGCTATATATAGATGCAGGCATTCACTGTTCACGCGTCCTTGAATTCTATCTTTTGAACAGCTCGACTATAGAATTAGTTTAATGAGAAAGATATTGTATAGCGGAACATGTGTCGCGGTTTAGTGAACCCTTAAATGTGAAAATATTACATGCAACTATATATTATTGATTTAATATGGATTTTCATCAAGAATCGACCACTTCCATTCAGTTTGAGAAGAATATAGCCAAAAAGTAACCACAAACATATCCGTACAACAGCGACCGCTCATTTATAAAAAATAATCCCGGAATCAAGAGTTTACTGGTCATTACATAAAGTTCATCCGTGTAATTTATCTGAAACCTCTTGAGCGAGTAATTTCCATCAACGGAAATGCGCGACATGAATTGCCTGCAGAGACGAATTATTCCTGAAATGATGACTTACAAGTTGATGTTCGTGTGAAACTCAGGTGAATCGTGACAATTCAATTTCTCCACAGAATGATAAATGACGAAATTGATTTCGAAATGAGATTATTTTTGAAATAATCACGTCAATCGAATCTTTGAGAAGTGCTCAAATAAATCCCCATGGACTAGAAACTGCAAGCTTTTTCTGTCGTGCATCGAATGTCAAGTTCTCTCACTTTTTACAACGCAATTAGGTCAATGATATCCACAATAATTGTAATAGGAATAAGCGAAATTAGAAGAAAAATGAAAAATCCGATGTTTTGCTTTTCACCAGTTTCGGGAGAATTTTCGAATTCAATTCATTAAAATTAAGGCAAAAGTTCAGAGGGAAATTGATTTGACTATTCTGAGAATATTCTGTCGCATGAAGATTCTTGAAAAGCCGTCTTTTCTCTAGAACCAGTTTTGATATATCTCAGATAATCAATCTATCCTGAATATAAGTTCATTAAGGTTCATTGAAATGAAAGGAAGATATTTCTTTCAGAAATTTATCCGTGTGCAAGATGTTGTCATTAATTTATTCATCGAATGGCTATGTGACACGTTAAATAGGAGAAAACAAAGATCGAGGATACAAAACGTCACCAGAACATAGAAAACATAACATATGTATGTAACAGAGCATAGGACATAAAAACACCATTACATCGTAATTTGAAAGGTTGCAAACGAACATCTAATCTATTTATGTAATCAATCGACTCTGGAGTCGCTATCAGATGTTGCCATTATCGGGAACTAATTGAACAGATATGTTGTAGTTTGGTTGTCGAATCGTGAAGGGTTCTATTGATACGATTCAGGCACGGATATCGAGAATAAGTTATCGATAATGACTTCAGCTTGGGGGGTCGAAACGTCGGACTCCTAAGTATCCTCACGGACATGCCCCCGGTAATCGGGCATGCAATGCAGGCGGGCGCCACCCCAAAGGGGCGCCAAATCGAAGGTTTGACAGAAAAAATTGGCGTGGATTGATCAAAAGCCAAAGATCCACGTCATTTCTTTCATGTGAGGCACTTCGCGTGGAATTTCGAAACCAAGATCCACGTCAGCGTAGTTCTAGGCACTGCTTAAATAAAAACGAAAGGCGCTAGCTAATCAGTTCTTGATATTCACACAACAAAACGAAAGATAAATCAGACGTGTTTCAAGGTGGTAGAAAGAAAATATTCGATCAAGTGTTTTATATTTTTTGTTATGGTGTTCGATGTGGTAATTAAATTGAGGGTGAAATGGTTAGTATTTTTTTACTCTTCAATCAATTTTCTTCTCCTGAAGATGCTAACCTTGTTAGCAAAACGCGCATCGAGTGCAAAATATCAGTATATGAAATATTAGATGCCGAAATAGCAAGTATAATAAAAATTCAAATCTCTTGAAAACTATCAAAATAGATAAAGGATATTGATGAATATAAAATAATCTAGGTGGACTTTTACGTGTTACCTCGGTAGGTGATAATATACAGTGTGTTTCATTTAAATTCCCAAAGTTGCTACCGTTTAATCAAGAAAAACACCTATTTAACCTAATGAAAGTTTTAGTTTTAAGTGACGGATTGAAGACTTTTTAATAAAAAAATAATAAATCATTCGAATAGAAATGAAATTTGAAAACAAATCTATCGTTTCACTACAAAATAAATGAAAATATCTTTTTATAACTGGATTTCGTACAAGGGCGCCCAAATAATGTCCTTCACGCGGGCACCGCTCATCCTTGTAGGGGGCCGTTCATAAAATACGTTCGCATACAAGAGGAGGGGATGGGTCTGGCTGAGTGTGACAAGGGGGGACGGGGGGTATACGGCAACTTTCGATGTTTATTATTTTTTGACATGAGCGCTAGCCAGTGTGACCACTTCTGGTAGAAATCTACTTTTTTAGTAGATTTCTGACGAAAATTGAAAAATGTTGGTATGAAAGAAATCTTCAGTAGATTTTGGTAGAAATCTACATGTGCGACATCTAAAAACGAATTCCTAATTTTTTAATCAGATCTATAGTGACTCCATCTTCGCTAATGAATTTTCAATTGAGAATGCGAATTAATCTTGTTACAGTACACTGTATTTTACTATACAAATGAAACAAAATAAAGCGTTTTTTTACTGTTTCATTGTGTTATTGAGCATTGAATCTTCTGACCAACTCGTATCGCAGCTCGGCGAGCTCGAGAGCTGTTATGCATAATAGTAGATGAAAAAGATGATACGGAAGATGCAGAATGGTTAGTTGACGATGAAGTGGACGGTAGTTTTGAAGATGAAGAAGAAGATGGTGGGTGCAATACCGATTGTAGATATTTCGGCCCATTTAGAAAATCCTTGGACTTCTGAATAATAGAAATATGATTTATTATTCATATGTTCGTTAAGAAAGATATTCATTGATTTATTAAAATTTTATCATAATAACTAAATAAATATTTTCAATTTTCAGAATTTGTGTACTATCATTTAGAATTTATCATACTCAGCAGAGGGGGGTCTTAGTTTTTGTGACAAAATATTTCTAGGAGGGGTCACAAAAAGTGTGACACAGCGTGACAATGGGGGGGGGGTAAAAAAAAGCTGATTTCAGTGTGACGTATTTTATGAACGGCCCCTAGGGGCCCTGCATACGGGGTAATTGCCGAAAGGACTATGTTCCATATTCGGAGCGTGAAACCATTCAATTCATTATACACCCAGACACCACAATATATTTATGAAATGTTCTCTCTGTATGCTGAAATGAACAAATATATTTGATATATTCAAGAATATTCATGGAATACACAAATACCTTTGAAATATTCATGTAATATTCTATAATGAATATTAATACGGAGTTCTCGAAAGAATATACATTCATGAATATTCCTCCGTGATGATTCTGACAAATGACAGCTTCAGTCTCGGGGTCATTTGCAAGTGAAATTTCTGAAATCATGGAAGTGCAGCGCGCATTTCAACCGATTAGACTTGGTGTACTCGGGATATGAGATATTACTCCCGTTGAATGCATTGTAGAAATCGTGAAGCGCACTCCTCAGAGGTATCCATGGACACGACATGTCGTCACTTCGTTTCCGATGAAAGAAATTATAGATTGACAGAAATATTCTGAAATGAAACATATTTTGGCTGTGGTGAAATTTTCTTCAACATACCCTGAAATTACACTAGTACCATCAAAGTTGTCCAGATAATTATGCTTCCAAACATGTTTTCTTGACGAACCACAATTCTTGATTGTCATATTTTTCCGAAAGAGCTACTCATTCAGAGTCAAACAGTTCGAAAGAACATGATGAAAAACTGATGTAGTATATTCTAGAATAGCTATTTATGAAAGCAGTTGAAAAAAAAGTCATATTTTGTAACGATACTTGGTTGCTTCATCTGGTGAAGAGAGATATGAACAGTAAGAAGCGTGGGAATTTGAATGGAAGTTATTGTCGAATTTGCTGTTTTTGTCTAGCTATCATACCAAACTTTCATGAATTCAAACCCCAAGAATATTCTACTGATACCGATCTCACTAAAAAGTTCTTCGTAAGATAATTTCAGTATGAAGTCAAATTTTCCAATGAAACTATTGTTCCACAAAATCATTAAAGAACATTTCTGGAAATTCCTCTACCGATTTCCAATTATCAGAAGCCATCTTGGTGAATTTCCTGTCAATACCTCGAAACGAGCGGAAACTTTTTGCGCATATTTGGAAACAGTATAATAAACAAATCCTACCTTAGAATGAAACAATCTCCTGAACGTATCCCTGGTATATTTTGCCTCCTCGTTCACAATATTGGTGCACAGTTTCAGCTGAGCCAAGTACAGCCTCTCCCTCAGATTCTCCTCCTCCATGCTGGACATGGGCACTAAAGACTTCCGGCGTAGAGCGAGGCGTTCGTCGACGACCGGCGCTTTACTCGAATCATCACTGAGCGTCGCGACGTCCGAAACATCCGCCGAAAACCCATTGTTTACGAATCCCACGGTTCCGTCCACCTTCTTTTGTTTCACGAGTTTGGACAACGCGCCCGAGCTCCTGCGGCGTTCCGCAGGGTTCGGTTCAGAGGGGTCTTTGCACGAAATCGGTTTTTCAGCGTTGTTGGCATCGACACTTGGAGAAAGGCCTGATTTTGATGGAGTACTCGATTTTCTGCGGGGCACTATTGGGGTTGATTCCCTGGATTCTTCGGGAATGGGTGGTACGCTGGTACCTACTAGTGGTTGGTCCATCGACATTCTTGTGATTTGTATAGAATTCAGTTCACAGTCATTGATAGCACTTCTGTAATGGAATGGTTCGGGGTTGTATTCCGAAAGAGCTTATTCAAAAACAAAAAACTACAAGAGGACTGTTTTGAAAATCGTGAAAAATTATTTTGCTGTTTGTTAGTTTGAGGACTAGTAACCAAAAATATAAAACTGATGGGTGACTTTGTCTATTCCTTCTTCAAATCAATGTAAAGAGAAACATATATCGTGTTGTACAATCAAATTATTGGTGAATACTCTTAAATCGATATAATTACCAAACACATGAGGATGATGATTGTATTTTTCCTTGTCACTTTCTCGAAAAGTGCACCTAGAATGCAGAGCCTCGTGCTGCCAAATGTTGGCTACCTAATTGCCTTTCTGATATTTGAGGTGTGGATCTATTATGTCCTAGCAGATTCAAACCCTTTCAATATACGTATTATTTAGACCCAAAACAGTCTATTTGGAACAAGAATCATGAGAGTAGTGTTCTAATTTCCGATTTCTGTGATAGGTTGGTTGATATCATGTATATTTCCTACCTTAGTGATTGTGTTATAATTGATCTATTTATTGACTTATTGACGGCCCAGAAAAAACAAAACAATTTCAAAATATCGTACTCTTCACAAAAAATTTTTCCTTTTTTGTATGAACTCAAAAAATTATGAAAATTAGAAAAACACAGTGTCAAAGAGTTGCTTTTGTGCTGACGTTGAAAATTCATTGAAAATGTATCTTTTCATGAGTGTAAAATATCTAGTTCATAGGTAATTTCACATAATTCAATCATTCAATATAATTTATTTGTAGCGCCTTCACGGAAATTGATATATTTGAAAATATGGTTTTTTTTTGGTTATATAAATTTCAAAGCGATGAAATACATTTGACCATCTGTGATAAAACAAACATGTTCTGTAGAAAACAGTATACAAATTCTCAAAAAAAGTTAAAGCAATGGGAGCTTTCAAAAAATAGCAACACATTGTGTACAATAATATTAGCCGAGTAATTTTTTTATATATGGAGATTCACACAAAAGGAGAGCCCTGTAACGTTCAAAGAAAACCGCGTGAATCAACGGACAGGAGAAATTAATTGACATTCACTACGAATTTGTGTTAGCCTCAGGAAAAACCTCTCTCGGTAGGGAGTTCTAAAGTTCAGCTGGTCTATTTAGAAAAGATCCCTGAGCAAGAGAGGTTCGACAGGTCTCCAAGCTCAAAACAAAGGGGTGGGAATTCTGTACTCGTCGGTCATCCGTGTAGATATTGCCAAGGGTGGAACGATTGATAACGATTCAGAAGGGCACCGACCGTGAATATATCTATAGAGAGAGACAAGTCTCCGACCCTTCTACGATGTTCCAATGAAGTGAGCGAGTCTGTGAGCGAAGAATCACCAACAAGACGGATTTCTCTGAATAGAATCGAGAAGCCTCAATGAATGTTTTGGTGCCGAACTCCAGACATGAGAACTATATTCCAAAACATGTCGTATCTGAGCCTTGTAGATCATCAAAAGCTGACGAGAAGTGGAGTATATCTTCGCACACAATGAAAAAAGTATTTATAATATAATGAAACTTTATTTTCTGAAACCAGAAATATTATACTGCATAGTGTTGTTTTTCAACCACAACAATGCGTTTTAAATTCGTAATCAAATCATGGAATCTCCTCACGATTTCGATTCCATAAACAGTTTCAGAAAAATTCATAAGCATCAACATAATATATTGTTTCTTATATTTATAATTATTGATAATATCTCATGATCTCGCGATTGTTCTTTTATTTGGGTTCGATTCAATTTATTGTTCATTAGTATACAAATTCAGAGGAGTGATCGGTTGGAAACAATTTCGATATTTACAACATACCAATTTGATATCCTCGTATTATTCAATGAAGCCTCGTATGATTTTTCTTGAAATTTCTTGACGAAATTTTCACGGAAGTTCATTCCAGGAGTTTTTTCTTACAAATAATCGTAATAAAAAATGTCAACTTTCACAATTTGGTCAGTGACAAACTCAAATGTATAACGGTGTACAGAGTAATGTTTAGACTTAGTATTCGCTCAATTTGAAATAGAGTAAAAAATGTTTTTTGCACAAGGAAATTAGAAACTTTTTTGGTTCCGTTGAATACTGTTTCACATCATTCATTATCATCATATTGTATTTTTCAGCTATTCTCAAGCAATATTCTCTAACATTCATGACATATGAGACCATCTCAACTGGGGAGACACTGGAAAAGGTAATCGAATGCATCCAGTATGACTATGGGTGTGATAATAAATTAAACAATCGAGATGTTCCTTACCATCGTTCTTGATAATGCATTAATATACATATATGAATACTAAATACAAATCTGCATACCAGATATCTTGTAATTGAAATATTTTATAATGAACCTGACGTGACACTTATCTATTTCAATGTTATTTCAATGATAGAACAATTACTAATAAGATAGGAAATATATGAAATATCAACCAACTCACTACAGAAATCGGAAATTAGAATACTACTCTCAAAATTCTTATCTTAAGTAGACTGTTTTGGAGTCTAAATAATACTTATATTGTGAGGGTTTGAATCTCTTAGGACCAAATAGGTCCTCAAAAATGAATGATGATTCTCTGACACATTCCCATAAAACTATTATGAAATTCGTTCTCAATAAAAATATAATTATATGTCGTAGAAACGACAAAAATATATTTTTTTTCCAAAAATGAATAAACCGAATATTGAAAACATTATTCGAAAATTCAATGATACAATAAAGCAGATGAAGTTTAGTGTATAGGACAGTAAAGGAATAAGGGTGCGATATATTTTCCAATACTTTCAGATATTATCAATTTGCAATAATTAGGAACTGGGCATATTTGTGGAGAGAATGAAGTTTGAGAATTATTTTTTTCCTTTTTTTTTCTTCTCCATCGTCGCCATATAGCCAGGGGAGTAGCTGTGTCTTTGAATGATACAGACGTACGTAAGAGAGAGTGTTTGTGGAATTTTTCTGATTTCACATCTTTCATAGAAGTTTTGATTTCAATAATATTTCATTCGGAGAAAAAAAAAGCCAAAATATAAATATACCTACTACATTACATTTTCGAAAAAGGTGAACGAACCTCTGCTTAATACGACATTATTTTGCTAAGTACAGCGTTTCTCATTCATGTGATAAAGTGACGGAGAGAAATTATTAGCTTACATTAATACTACTGATATATTAAAAATTTTATGAACAAAATGAGCGATGTGTTTCTTGTGAGGATTGATATAAAATATTCATGAGTCTGTGTCACATACAGGCATGATTGAACTATTATTATTATTATTCTGTTCACATCTGTATATCTGTTTATACGAGGAACTGAGTATACTTCATTTTATACAGTTTTAAGTGGATATGAATAGAAATTCAGTTTAACCTTTGATACAATGAAAACTATGATTTTGTTAAAATTATCATAACATGATATTTTCAGCGTATACCCTAATTGGTAAAATTGTTCATTTTGTTGTTTGAAATTCATGTATCCAGCAGTTTGGGAAATTATTTTTTGTTGAGAGAGTTGAGTAGGTTAAATATTACATAACTTCAATAAAAAAAATTCATAAATATTCATAATATCCTCTGAGTTGTTCGTATACAATTTTCGAAGAGTAAACAATTTTTTTTTAAGTCAAGGGAGCAGTTGATTGTGAGAACTCTTTTTGAAAAAAGTAATTTTATCAAAAAATGCCTTCGTTTACGTTATAGAATGAATGTAGGGTAGTTCATATAAACATATTTCATGAAATGATGATTTTTGACATCTGGTATATTATGTTTCTTCCAGCTTGATCTTATACAAACCATTTCAAAGTTTATTTGATATACTGGTACGCAGCAATTTTTTTGAAACTACTTATCAGTTACAGTTCTCCAAACATCACAATAGGATAGAAAAGGAATAAATGAGAACAGAAAGGAAAATTACCAGTTCATAAAATTGATTCAATCCGTTCAGACTAAAAGGTTTGAATTATTCTCTTTCGGAATATTGAGTCGAGATTATATCTTTTTGATTCGCCTTCTAGCAAAATATCAGAGAGCTTCCTACAGAATCAAACTCCACTCATCTCAGTTCTCTGGGTCACTAGGTAACGGCACAATCCGAAATAGAAAGAAAAAACTCAATCCAAGGGGCGATATCCGCACAAACGGCGCGTGCGCGCACAGAAAGTCTAGAAAAGAAAAAACTAGAAGCGGCTTCGCGCAATCCGAATAGTTCTTCAGGTCCTAATCGGCGATGAACTGGTACGAAGTCTTCATCAGAGGAGGCTGGTCCGCCACACCGTTCACTTGGTTTTCCACGGGGTGGGAATGTGACGCTTTCAATTTGCACCACTGCGATTGTTGCATTGGTTGCCAGTGATGTTGAATGTGATTTGTGTGGTTTTCAAGGTTTTTCGGGCCCGGTTACCTTGCCGCAAACGACTTGAAAGTAGATGCAGATTTTTTTCTTTACGTGGTCAAGGGTTGATACAGGCTTGCGTGAAAAAATATGGATGGTGAAGAATGTTAGGTCTGTTTTTTGAGGGGTGAGAAGTAGCTATTCAGAATTTGAAAAAGAAAATTGTGTTTTTCACATAAAAAATTGAATTTTTCAAGGCATAGAATTTTCTGAAGTCGAAATTATTCATACCATTTTCCTCTTTCAGATGGAGCAGAACAAGACCTACTGGTCTGAAAGAGGTTGCGAAATTAGCTGTTTTGATTTCCTACTGTTTTTTTTTTGGAAATTTTTTTTAATGATACTGATTGTATTTTTTGCAAAGTATACTGTGATTACTTCTTTCAGCAGATATTCTGCAATGAAAACTTTTACTTTCGACGTGGGAAAACGAGAGGTTCTTCCTGAATATACTTAGTACTTTCACAAGGATTAATATGAATCGAACCATTACTTCACAGGTTAATTTTTCTTCATTTCTTTATAATATCTACCTATTATTATGATGAAGTATCGAAAGATGATTCAGTTATAATGTTAAATATCAACTTGTGAATTTACTCAGCTAGCTGTGATGAAATCTGAAATGAGTTTCATAAATTCTGTCGGAATAATTTTTGATAGAGACGTAAGAACGATAATCGGTTTTATAGATTTTCAGGTCTGGGTAACAATGCTGAAAAATTTCATTTAAAAATCGGTCGCATTATCAAGGTACATCTGAAATGAGCATTTCCAATGGGATTTATTTTATTTTTGTTTTTGAAATATCATCAATGAATTTAGAAAAAATACTTTCATATTCTGAAGACCAAGTTATTAAAAACAGTATAAAAATAAGTATACATTTATAGAATGGTTCAGCACATTTTTCATAGGTTCTTCGTGAGTCCTCACAGGGCACTATGTTTCCACTTATCTTTGTTTACTTTGAGTTACAAATTTTTTCACAGAATGCTATGACGATCTTATCAATTTGGATTAGTTTTTTTTTGAGAAATATCGCAAATTTAATATTGCACAAATGATGTAATTTGCTGGTCATTGAAATATTCATTCGATTTTCATTCATGTGAATTTATTTTGTTTCAGATATAAATTAGCATATACAATGTTTATAAGGTAGGCAGGCATTCAGGGTTGTTCTTCCAACTCTCAATATTGCCTACAAGGTGAATGAACATATGTTCTGCATATACAATACAATAACATCTATTGAATCATTTTATTATTATATCTTGGAGATATATATGCAAAAGAAAGTATATCCATATATAACTTTGATAGGTTTGGTGAAAATAATTGTGATTTAATTATTTCAGTCGTGTTTTACGATTTTCTGGTCTTTTTCGAATGTTGTTTACGTTTATAAAACGAACTTTTTTCTTATAGTGCCATGATTTCTTCAGCGAGAAAATGGTTGTTTTTCTGGACACTGATATTTTGAGGAAACTTTTTGGAATTTTTTTCCCCAGATTGATATGAAATAGAAAAAGACTCCTATTGAAGTACTAACTTCTTGAAATATCAACAGACTCATCCAGGGTGAGCGGAATTTGAATACGAACAGTGCTCCAGTCCTCTTTATTTTGTATAGAAATATCCTACAACTACTATCTATTCGATTCAAGTTGCATGTGTTCGGAATACAAGTTGGGTTTCTTTTAAATTCAAAGAGGGAAGTGAAATATATTCAAAAAACTTTTTTTCCTTTTTGAGTCGTAATACTACTCAGCGAATGATATTATCATACGTTTCCAAACAGTGCTTGCTAATATTTTTGCTTCCCTTATAGAAGTAATTCGATTGTTCATTGATTTGAAAAATTAATTAAAAAACGCTCCTCAGAGATCTCATAAAACATTGATGAAAGTGTATTTTATACCTAGTTGGAAAGCTTTGTATACCCGGGCGACCAGACTCGCAGTAAGGAAATGATCAATTCCATTCACTCTATCGACTATAATGAACATGTATAGAAATATTTTCCGTTTCTTCCGAAAATATTGTCAGTATTTTCAATAATTTTGAAAGATTTGAGGAGAGCAATCCGTCTTGTTGATGATTCTTCGCTCACGGACTCACTCACTTCGTTGGAATATCGTAGAAGGATATTTCCACGATCGGTGCTTCTGAATAGGGTCGTTTAGTGAAATCAACATTATGACATTTTTATGCATTTTCTTGTAGTGTCTGGACCCCTAATACGCTCACAAAAATTTCAGACCAATAGCTTCATCCTGTACTGAAATAATTCAAGTTGAAGTTGCGCTGGTGTAAAAGTATCGAGAACAGCGCGTGACGTCACTATACGCACACGGTAGAGGACGCGGCATAGCTTATGTTAGTCGTATTTATACTGTTAGTGAAGTGTGCTATTCTTTTTGAAACGTACGCGTTGAAAACTGGATATATGAAAGCTGATTCTGGTAATCTACCAGAAGTGGATATATTTATGATAATGGACTATTTCAACAAAAATAACGACTTTATTAGAAGTGAAATCAAAGGAGTGAAATTACACCGGTAAGTAAATACAACTCAGAAAAGACAATATATTTGTGTTAAACTGATGGTAATACTTCGGTTGCTATGAGCTCCTTTTTACCGTTACCTCCGTGTTATTGTTGAAAACTGAACATATTTATATTGACTTTTGAAAAAAGGTTAATTATTTGAAACAATAATGGTTTCGTCTGCTTAAAAATGTTACAAGTAAATTAGGACTTGTGTGCTATTTTGATGAAGAGAAGGACAAATTTTGTGTGTTCAAACAACAGAAATTTGATTTGAAAAATTGTGAAGATTCACAAAAAAATGGACATGTTTCTTCAAGAATATACTAGACCGCTGAAAAGTGTTGAGGATTTTTTGTAGAGGAAACCGAATTACGTGAGTTCTACACAAAAAATTGAAAAAAAGGTGCTTATAGCGACTGAAGTATTACCAAATTCCATATTTTCATTCATTGAGAAATGAACTGTTACACCTTTCTGGAACATTTTTTTTTCGCAGATCGGCTAGACAAAATTATGGAAACAATGCCATCGGTTATGTACAAGTGAAGCAACAACAGACGTTTCGTGAACTGAGGGCAAAAATAACACCAGAGCATAAAATAAAAGGAAAAAACTATGATGTGTCATGTGTAACACGGAGGAAAAATTTATACAGGAATCGAAATGCCATGATTGTCCTGCTTATCCGGTGCATTAATAGATGTATTCCTACACTCTGGTACCACACAACTTTTGCGAAAACTCCTTTTATCGCTCATTATAAATCAAACGACAGTTAGTTACTTCACGATACATACAGTCACACTCAACGAAAACTGACCAGAGTTTACTAATAAACGAATACCTCTTATCTGGCGCCCATCGGCCGTACGTATAGTGACGTCACAATAAGCCACGCCCCGTTTATACGCGCACGGATTTTAAATATTAATTTAAGGCTGTAAACATGTGAATAAAAGGAACATTTTTGGTAGTTAGATTATTTGAGTCCAGTACTTTTCAATTATGAAATAAAAAAAATGCTGAATGAGCCCATTGCCGTCAATCTTTCCACCCTTGGCAGTTTCAATACGGATTTGAATTTGAAACTCCTCCATTATATCTAGCTGAAAACCACAGTTTGATAAGAAACATTTATTTTTCCTCTGAAAAAATATCCAAATATTGTCACAAAACAAGCGTTATTTTTCCTGTTGCTGATTTCATATACAAACCATTTGCAAATTCTAGAGTCCCTTTCACAATATAAATTAAGTCAGGGGTTCCCAATCTTTTTCAGTCGTCGGCGCACTCACAAGTTTAGTATTTTGTCACGGCGCCCTCCCCTAGTAAGGTACCTGCCATGAAAGTACTTACGTAGATAAGCACAAAAATTATTGAAAAAACCACAAAATTAAATTAAGTTTTTTTGTTATACTCATGAGAAGTTAGAATTGAAACATAAAACAATGGAAATAATTCAAGAAAACCCAAAATGAAATAGCTATCCAGTCAAATCAATGTGACGGGTGAGCTTGGTGATCTCCACACAGTTTTTCAAAACGGGGATTAAGGCTTGACACTGCAATGCGCCGACGGCATTGCGACGTATGCCAGTAGAAACTTTTCCTAGAGATGCCAGTAGGAAACAAAATATTTTTCTGCCTACCTCTATCCAAAGTATATATTGTGGGGAGCAAAGTCGTATTATTTCTCCCTAGGAAGAAAAAGTAAAAGTGACTTTTGATACGTCATCAACGAAATAACTTATACGCCATTGACGACCTTAACTATATTCTCATATGGTAGAAATCAGTAAAGAAGGTAAGATATTTTCAAAAGTGAATATATTCACTACGCATCGGGAAGTAAACTTCATCCCCAGAAATGAAAGTAGCACTTTGCTGCCTTGTTATACAAATTGCTATTCACTTTATAAGTGCTTGTGAATACTTATGGTTTCGGATAGTGATAGACAATTGATTCACGTTGCCCCTCTTTCTACGGCGCACCAGGGTGCCGCGGCGCACAGTTTGGGACGCCCTGGATTAAGTCATTTGAATGTAACACTACTGTATCTTTTTCTCCCTGTTCTTTCTAGCGAATAAAGATGTTTCATTATAGTTATAATGACTGTCATCAATATATTATTTCATTTAGAAATGTAAGAAGGCAGCTGATGACACTAGTAAAATTTTCCGTTCGGACGCACCGAAAAGCCAACTTTTGGTGCGCTATATAAGCATGTAAATATAGCGTTATTCTCCGATTGACGGCAAATAAAGATTTTCTAGTCAAATATCAATCAGCAAAGTATTACTTTTCCTGCCTGATTGATATGTGTCTGAAAGATCGAGCAAGTACTTCTAAGTCGCTATCACTGTCCATAATTTAAATATACTGATATTTTTCCACAAACTGTCAGAAATGTCATAAGTTGTCAAACTATAATTACCAAGACCAATCATTAGAACACTTGCGATTTCTATCATTTTTTTTAGTTTATCACTACAAAAAATAACAAGATTGTGACAGAATCGTGATAACTCGCAAATACAATATCCTACATTTATCCTTATAAACAATCAAAAAAAAAATATACGTTCAACTCGGCAGCAAAGTAGATTGAGTGCCTTAGCTGAATTCCTAGCCTCGCTACGATCGGCTATGAACTATCAGCCGCGTTATGTCTAGTAAAACAAATAACCATTTCAGATAGGGAAATAGTTATTTGTACACTAATGCAGCAAAATGATTTTTCGCATCCGGGAGAGGGATTGTCGCCGAGGCCGCTCCGGCCAAGGCAAGATAATCTCGAGGTCGCTAAAACATTTCGCGGCCATAGAATATCAATATTTTCCATGCAACCGTGAAAATTATATAATTCCAATAAACACTATGCCGTTTTGAAAAAACAGCGTTTCAACGCAAAAGAGAAGAATGAACTGATTGCCTCAATATCAGAGTGTTTCTATGGAAATAAAATTCCAAAAGCTGTAGTGATATTCAGTTTGCAGGCAGTTACTCTGGGCAACGGCAGCAAAATATTTTTTGCGGCCTCTGTTGCTGCTGCAATTTTTTTTTATATGAAGATTCACACGAAAGGGAAGCCCTGTAATGTTCAAAGAACACCTCGTAAATCAAGGGACAGAAGGAACAAATTAACATTCACTTTGAAAATTAACATTAACTTTGAAAATGCTTGGTTTGGGTCCGGTTGTACGAAAATAATATTTAACAGTGATCATTTTCTTACAGTTATTCTCCGCTGCCTGGCGATCACTGAATTCTGCCATATTCATGGAAAAATTTACCTCTTTTCAGTGAAATTGACAGAATTACTGATATTTTCGAACGATTTAGAGAGCTGAATATAGTAGTACTACGAATATAGACAGAGGGCATATTCCATTGAGTCCAATATTTTTATCTAGTTGTACATACTCCAGTGAACTGCAGTTCAAGTGAATCCATTTCAGTTTTGTCATCAAGCAATGCTCAGCAACTGAACCGACTTCCTTTGACATGAACCTGGCTTGTACAACTGCGCCTTAGATTGAAAACCTAATCAGGATTTCAGAAGAAATAATCATGTTCCTCAATTAGGATGATGAAAAAAGGAGTTCTCTCATAAGTCCGATAGGTGACCCTCATTATTCTTCTCCGAAAGAATTATGGATCGATATTCGAAGTAGCTAAGCGATTTTGTGTGTTCAACTTCCATTTTTTCTCAAGCTTGTATGTTTCCAACAATTTCAGTTGCTATCAATTCAACCACGAACAGGATCTATTTTTTGACATTCCTATTGGTTAAAAACATGATCAAGATCTGGTCATTGAAAAACCTTTCACGTGTTATTACAGGTACAAAAATATAAAAATTGAAAGCAAATGTAATATTATGAGATATAGTTCATTATATTATTTGTAGATGAAAAGGTTTTTTCACTGCCAGAAAGGTCCACTTATTTTATTTTGCAATAGTTTTGAACTTATAAGGCATCTCCATTGTTTATTTCAGTTCACTGATTGCCTAGTACCTGAGGTCAAGCAACGTTGTGGCTATGCTCTGGATGGTTGACTGGCTTTGCACTGATTTTCCATCCTTGCATCAGTTGCGGTATGAATCACACGTTAAAAGATAAGACCTCGTTAATCGTCAACTCGCCCATGTTTCTAGTTCTAAATTTGAAATTTGTAAGGAGACTTCGGCTAATTAACGCGTGAAATTTGGAACACATTCAAAATTAATTTCCCAGTATTCCATTACTCGTTTTCTTGCATCGATGAGCAATTTTTACGAGAAAAAATGGCAGCTCATTGAGTTTGTTGAGTAATCTGGTTCCAATATAAAAAATTTGTTATGCGTTCCGTTTCATTTCTTCTTTGGATGTGTATTAAACACTGAACCACAGTACCTAACATCAAGGATCATTTCCATACCAAGTATAGATGTGTTAGTATTACAGCATGACGGATTCATATTTCAGTAATGCCGATCCATAAAAACAAGTGAGTACGCATGTGAGATGTAAGTAGCGGTGTCATAATAGCATTAGTAAATTAGTTACTCTTATAAAAAACGAAACCCAATCGTATCTCGTCTGATTATTCTCTATTTGGATTGAACCGTTAAATGTTTCTACATCGAAAATTGATCATGCATATCTGGAGCTGAGCATTCGAACTACTTTTTTGTTGAAAGTGAATGAGACACGCCACCGACAATATACAGAGTGAAAAAGATATGAAGTGTGAATACCTGTTGAATAGCGCGAGGAAATATGAGAAGTTGAAGATTTCAGGAACTTCTTTGTTTTTTTCTTCCAATCATTTTAAGCAGCACTTCCTATTGAAACTACATATGCTTATCCAATATTGGTTTTAATAGATTTGATTGAATGAGGAAAAGAAGGTTTTCAAATAGCCCCTTCCATTGGTGGGACCTATTTCTATCTATCTATAAAATATAGGGGTGTGCGCAAAAGCAAATTACACTCTTACTCTAAGAAACTATACATCTCTTGAATTTGACGTGAAAGTGAATTTGTTGATGTATGAAATGATCCAGTGGAAGTGAAAGTTGAAAAAAATCACCGATGCATAAATCCACCATTGATTAATATACTAAAGATGATATGTCGAATATATCAGCGATATGTTCGAGGTTGAGTGGAAGGTGATTCGTCACTATCGAAATTGAACTCCGCCTTTAATTTTCTTCCAAAGTTGAATATGTTATATATTTCATTGTAACTCAAATGACTGTACCGTTGAAAAGGAACTAAATAATAAAGACGATATTATTATTATTATTAAATGCTTTTTTGAATATTTCTCAATATTTGTAGCTAGCAGAAGATTCCTCGAATACTCTAGGATTTTGCTTGAAAACATTCTTCTTTCCAACAATTTTCAACGCATATGCTCAGCATGTTCCCTGGTGAATGTTTCAACCAGAATATTTTATTGTTATGCTGAGGATATTCCAAAAACGATATTTCAAGATGCCTGTGTACGGCATATGCATAATTACCTTGATATTATTTGGGTTTCTTCTCACTCAATTTGTTGATTTGGGAATGTTGTTGTTTGTAAGAACATACAACTTCATTCAGATGAATACATTTCATTTATTGTATATCTCTGAACAAAAAAAAGTGGGAGAGATTAGTTTCAAATCAAATTTCTCTCACTAGAATAACAGGTCACTCATCAAAACCAGACAATCGTGTTTCGCTAAAAGAAAACTACCCTTTGAAACTCTACATATGGATATGTTATAGAACTTTCACTTGACTCCACCAAATATTTTCACATCAAAATATTTTGTGCTGATTTTCATCACGACCGCTCGAAATAAAATCTGGCTACTTTACCGAGTCATCCGATATTCCGTAGTACTTTCACCGAATACTTGTTGAAAATGGCTTCCCACACCAAAAAATATGTACTATGTATTTCATAAGTTTCTATAGTTGGAAATGAGAACCACATTTCAATATTATTGAACAAATGAGTTAATGGTAACACCAAATAGCCACTGAAAAATAAAAAATGCTTTTTATTCACGGTTATTAAAAAAAATCAAGTCAAGAAGAATGACGAATGAACTCTTTCAAAAATATATTCTTTTCAATATAACCGAATGTTTCTCTATTCAAAAAACCCTATATCCAACTGTCTTTCTCTGATAATTCTGAAGAGATTTCATGAAACACTCCTAGCGGTGCTGAATCTGAATATAAAATATATTCCGATTGGATGAATTATTATTTCGTTTTTTTTCTTCGAACCAAAAAATTGAAATTACAACTTCCATGGAAGGAGTGAAATGGAAAAAAATACAAAAAGTCCATCTAAAACACCTTAGTAGGATAGCCTACGATGCTAAATAGCGATTCACTCGAGCGTCATAGAAACCTATTGGGTTACGAAGCTTAGATGATAAAAAAAGAGTGTTATATGATGTATACCTTTTCATCGGTGGGGGAAGCGGCTATAGGCTTTCAAGAATGTAAAAAAAACTGTTGCATGGACATACTCGAGCGAGTCAGGATCTATGTCCTACATAGTTTTAAAAATGTACGTATGTTAATCTGATTTTTCCATGATGGGGGTAGTCGTACGTAAGGGTTGAAAATGAAAAAAAAATTCTCGAGCGCGTCTGATTTTCTGAATCTCTTATATAATAATCTGACGGTTTGATGTGACGCAGACTCGCGGCCGCTATTAGAATGTAAAAAAAATCGTCATTTTGGAATACACAAGCGCGTCAGATTAAGATATATATGGTTCATCTTTACTTCCGAGACGTCGCAGTCTCATAATCTGACGATTATCTGGAGGGATTCGCCTAATCTGCCAATTTGAAATAAAAAAAAATTTAAATCATTGAACTTAAGTAATTGAAAATCTCAGGAAAAAACATGCAAATGAAAAAGTTTATGTTTTTTATTGTATTTATAAGAAAATAATTATAAGCAATTACATTTTTAAAATTTTTAAATGTTGGATATACGGTGTCAACAATATCATGCTACCAACGAGTCTGTGTGATCAACTGTCATGGCATCATCATCATGGCAACAGAACCAGAGAGGGGACGGAGTGAGAGAGCAACATGTAGAGAAAAAGTGAGAGAGAAATAGAAACGTGGAGAGGGGAGTATAGGCATCACGTAGGTGCACGCATTAAAATTTATCGATGACTTTTTATTATTTTGGCTTGTGGAAGTCGTCAGATTATATATTTATTGCAATTCTTGAATTATTCCCTTCGAAATAAAAATAAATTTAGCCACGCTCGAGAATGTCGAGATGACGTTTTTTTTTACAACTTTGTAGCCCTCCTCCTTCTTAAGGTCACTCTCGAATAGTCAGATTAGTGAAATATACACGTTTCAGGATGTAACTAACTCACCCTACCTTAATCTGACGTGCTCGAGAATTTCAGATGATCATTTTTTTTTACTAATCTGATCCATTATCCTTGAAGGGCGGCCATATATATAGGGCTCATATATGGTGGAAGTACTTAACCGGGTACAAGGTATCCCTCTGTATATTAATCTGCCGCGCTTTAGTAAATCCCGAAATTACCTACTCCCCTGCCCATATGACGAGGACGGGCAATTTGTATACATCAAGCATATGAGAATTTAATCAAATAGATAGCAAATATGGGAATATCTCTACGAAGCAGAATAGTGAGCTATTTGTAGACAAAATCTCACAAAGATACCCAAGCTCCTAAAATTTCGATTTATTTCGACCCCATTTGCTGAAATTAAATTCATTCAATTCTGAGTTTAGAGTTAAAAAAATTTCATGAATTGAAAATTATCGGATTGTTCGCATTCCACGGTATCCCATATTTCACGATTCACGCATTGTTTTCTGAATATGACAGGATTTTCGATATGTATTCAATGAAACATAAGAATCACAAACTGAAATCTACGAAGGGCCTTAATTGATTGCTCAAGTTCAGGTATGTATAAGTCATTGTCGTTCCTTCAATAGAAAAGCTTTTTCACAAAAAAATATCCACCTCAGAAAAAAACTTGGAGATCCATTTTTTCAAATTATTTAGTTCTTGATATCTACATCAGTTGTAAGTTATGTCCTCGTTTACTTGATCTTCATGTAAGCAACAAATATTTCAGAAATATATTAGTGAGTGGATTGAACTCCTTTTTTTCCAATTTCATGAATAATAACAGATATTCATTTTTGGAACAAAGTCGATAAGTAATGATATTATTGATATTGGATGATTCATCAAGAGCTGATATAATTATTTTAATCAATGAATCTGAAAATATACAAAACCAATAAATTCATCTACGATTAGCTAAAATTTATTCTACTCTTCTTCAATTTCATATTCGGTAGTGACTAATCACAGTTTTCATGTTCATAACATGAAATATACATAATATCGACAATACGAAAACGATTAATTGCATATCTTTGAAACACCACCATCAAATCTGATTGAAATCAGCATCTAACTCTCTGATAATCATTGGGTACCTACTCCACATCGTAATACCAAATTCACGTAAGTGGTTCAAGGTTAATGAATTTGCAGAGGATGTGGTTCATGCCTTTCTATACATGATGTGTCAGAAATGGTTGATCGAAATCGATATAGTGAATGAAAGCTAACCAGGGATTTCATCACAGTTTTATCGTTTCCAGACTCAACAAAACCGAATTGTTCCATTCGAAACAAAACGCCTACAGAATATAGCTATTCACTCCGAGCATTTCATTTTATCTTTTGTTAATCTCGAATGGAATGTTTCCGTCGCCTCTTTGATTTAGAGATTGCTACTTTTTGGACCAATAAGCTAATTGGGTACTGAAGGAACATTGTATTGAGATACAATAATTCGAATCCAGTGACATATTTTTAAATTCAACACTCTCGGTCGAGGACTTGCAACACTGAACTCAAGAAAAAAAACATTCTCTGCGGCTAACCTGTCCCCAAAAGAACTAACCCTGAATGTACCCAAAATATATTATTATATTTTCTTTGTCACGAAATGTATTTTCGAGTTTGTTCATTTTCTTCATTTAATTCCCCCACTATATATTGAGGAACGGATTCTGAAGAAAATATATACGTATACAGAATAGTCAAGCAATTTTTTCTTTTCATAAGTTGTGTATTGTGGCAAATATACCAATTCGCCCCATATACCAATATTATAAGAATTTTAAGCTTTTTTTCCATGTCCAGGAGAGAAAAATCCCCCAAAAATGGATTTGAGAATGACATTAATGTTTTCAGATCATACGTCTGAACATTTGAGAAGTTTCAAGAAAGCAGCCCCCATAAACAAATGCCTACACTACACTACAATATGAATTCAAGATAAATATGGCGTATTGTGAGGCACCAATTAATTGCCCAACTTTGCTCTAGAGTCTAGATTACCTACTACTAATCTTCTATAAAATCAAGGATTCTTTCCCGGAACTATTGGCCAGGTAACTTTGGCAGGCAATGAAAGTTTGCTCATTTTGATCTTCATAAATTACGTAGTACCAGTGGCGGATCCACTGGGGGGGGTTTCGGGTCCGGACCCCCCCCCCCCCATTGGGAAAATAAGTTTTTTTTTCAATTTTCATCGGCTTCTAATTTCCAAATTTTGTTAGAGAACGAAAAAATGTCACATGAGCAAAAATAAAATAGAATAAATTTTTTTGCTTTAAAATTGAAGAACTTTAATAATTATTATTACATTCCACTGAAAACTAAAGAGTAGTCTACTTTTAAACATTAGTAAATTTTCATTTTTTAACAACCAATTTCATCAATTTATTCAATTCAATAATCCTCCAATTCCTAAAAAAATTATTCTCCAGAATTAAAAATAGTACAAACAAGATCTGGATTGAATGTTACCCGAACAAACAAATTTCGCTTGAAATTTTTGGACTTACCGATTGTTTTTCCTTTTTTTTTCTGGTTCAGTCGGTTCGGACGCTGGATCAAGCCAAGTAAAATATGAAAATAGAGTCCTCTTCATATGTTGTAGGTTCAAAATAAAATGCTTTTTTTTAACTATCAAATTGCAATTTTTCTCGATGAAAATTTAAAGAAAATTGACACTTGTCAGGCTTATCGAGAAAAAGTTCGAGAAATTTCTGACAGTGCTGCCATTGGATCCTTTTTGGCGCAGTATTTGAAAAATTAGACTTGTTACATTTGTGATGAGTATTGTGTATGCCGGTAACGATTTGAATATACTATGTATGAGTAGAATATGCTGTTAATTAGGTTAAATCAACTCGATTCGATTTAAAAAAAGTTAAGTTTCGAACCTACTTTACCTCCTGGCTACACCTTCAAATTTTGCACATGTCAATCTCTTTCACCTTTTTTTGGATCTTGACTAGTTGTTGCTATACGGTAGCTCATAATTCTCTGTTATATATATATATATATATATATATATATATACAAATTTGGAGTTATAGACCCCCCCCTTGACCTGATCCTGGATCCGCCACTGCGTAGTACATATAACTTTCTAAGTAATTAATCTGAATAGGCGCAACTTGAAATGGAAAGGTAGAATTTTTCATCCAACTACAAGGCATATACTTCACAACATAAATCAAAAAATCCCTGCAATCAGTCCGAATATGATGGTTGTATAGTAGGTATTGCAAAAGATATTTTCGAAATTATCAATGCAAAGTGGCGCCATCTTTCCTCAACGGATTCAAGCAGTCATGAAATTTTTGTTATTGCATAATTTCAATATAGTTTCTTAATTTTATATTTGCTGATCGTCAGAAATGTCGCCTGTTAATGGGAATGCCGATAGATAGCGAAGATGGTTGAAGGAATAATAATTTTGGAAAGGTCGAATTTCGAATGTAACAACTCGGTCTTCACTTGAGCTTGACAAACTACCCAATTCGACGACGATTTGAATGAGGCGCAATTTCAGTTTGGAGGGCAGCATTTTTCATCAATTATGAGGCATGAACTTCACGTCATAATTCTAGGAAAAACGTAATCAGAAACAATTTGGTGTGTGGAATTCTTTTGAAATTAGCAAGTTGCGCCATCTCCATTCAAAGGATTGAAGCTGTCATGAGATTTTTATTATTCCATTATTTCAGTAAAGTTTCCTAATCTTCTATTTGCACATCGTGAGAAGAGTTACATCCTTAGACAATGGTTACGTCTTGTTGAGAAATCCAACAGATAGCAAAGGTGATAGAAGAAATAGGTTTGGAAACGTTGAATAATAATAATAATAATAATAATAATGACAAAATGGTTGAGGCTTTCGCGGCCGAGGTTATTAGTATAACTACTGCTCTTCGGGCTTGAAGGCCGTCGTATTTTGGAATTTCTTCCTGACGTTTCGCTAGCGCGAGTGGCCAGCTTCTTCAGAGGCTTATTCATCTCCGATGACTAAACAGTTCGATTTCTCAAGGCGTATTTATATTGATGCAGGTAGTCTGGAGTGTTAATTACTTCTGTCGGGTTCGGGGAATAATCATCATTATTAGTTGCCGCACTACCTGCTGTGATTTCATACTGAACGTGCTCGAAGGATTTGTGAACCAGAACATCTAGAGCAGGAACTGGAACATCTTCAAGTGACTTTGAGGTCGAATGGGTACAGTGTATCTGAGATCAACAGGGCCATGAAACCGAAGAGTCCCACGGTTCATAACAGGGATGACTCTCAGGTAGTTGCGAATGCATATCTGCCATATATCCCGAGAGTCACTGACAGAATTGGAAAACTCTTGGGGAAATATAACATAAAAACAGTTTTCAAGCCGACCAAGAAGATCCAGCAAAGCCTCAGGTCGGTTAAAGACAAAAGAGACCCACTGTCAGCGGCAGGGGTTTATCGCATACCGTGCACCTGTGGGAAGGTTTACATCGGTACCACGAAAAGATCCATGGGTACAAGGCTCAAAGAGCATCAAAGGAACTGCAGGCTGGGGCAAACCGACAAATCGGCGGTGGCGGAACACGCATTGAGCGAGGGCGACCACAAGATTCTGTTCGAAAATGCAACACTGATTGCCTCCAACCAGGGTTACCATAGCCGACTGGTACGGGAGGCAATAGAGATCCAAAAACATGCGGACAATTTTAACAGAAAGGAAGAAACGTTGACTCTAAACAGAATTTGGAATCCGATTCTAAAGAAATCAAGAATAACTAATGAAATCACAGCAGGTAGTGCGGCAACTAATAATGATGATTATTCCCCGAACCCGACAGAAGTAATTAACACTCCAGACTACCTGCATCAATATAAATACGCCTTGAGAAATCGAACTGTTTAGTCATCGGAGATGAATAAGCCTCTGAAGAAGCTGGCCACTCGCGCTAGCGAAACGTCAGGAAGAAATTCCAAAATACGACGGCCTTCAAGCCCGAAGAGCAGTAGTTATACTGATAATAATAATAATCGATTTTATTGCTACATAAAAATACAGAAAATAAAAAAGTACAAAGACAGATAATACAAAGTAAGAGTAGCAAATGGCATCGTTCGCTTTTCTTCATTGTGACAATGATAGAATAGCGCTCTATCAAGCGAATGTTTCTAAACACTGAGTGTTTAGAAACATTCGCTTGATAAAGATACAGTGTATCGAAACATGTCGCGAAGACAATAAATTTTGTGGAAATTTGATCGTGTCTACCTTATAGCGTAATTCAAAAATAGTGTTAAGTCACTGTCCAATCCAAAGTATGCTAATTTATTGAGTAAAACTTCATGATCAATACAATCAAATGCCTTCGAAAAGTCTGTGTGAATGATATCTACCTGACCATTGACAACAAGATTTTGAGTTAAAAATTGAGTTGTGATAACTAGGTTAGTCACAGTTGAACGATTACTGATAAATCCATGCTGGTACTGTGACAGTTGACTACAAACTGAAGAGTAAATTCGATTATATATAACAATCTTAAAGACCTTTGAAAAATTACATAGAATTGAAATTGCTCGATAGTTTTCTATCATGTTTCTTTCTCCATTTTTTAAAACAGGGCATACCTTACCTATCTTCCAGAACAAAGGGTATTCCTTTCTAGTGAAACATAAATTGAAAATAATCATTAATGGTTTTACAAAAGCACCTGAGCAGTCTTTTATTAAAAATGAGGGAATTTTGTCTATACCAGCTGTCACTTTGTCTTTTAATTTTTTTATAGCCACTTCAATTTCTTTATCAGTGACTGGGTATAAGTAAATGTGATTATTATGTAACACAATTGCATAATTAATACTAATTCCATTAGAAGGTTGGCTCTTGAAAAATTCTCCAAACACATTGACAATATCCTGCGGATCAGAAAAAATCTTATCATGATATATCATTACGCCGGGGATCCTAGACGATCCATTTTTATAGTGTATGTATGACCAAAATTTTTTGCTGTCACCAATAATTGAATGTTGCACATCTAGTAGGAAAAGCCACATTCCTAGACTTGGTGTTGCTAAGTCTCGGCTTACGCCTGGAGGATTTTCCTACCTGGTAAACAATATACTGACAAAATGGTTGAGGCTTTTGACCAAAGTAGTGATAATGAAACAATATACTTTTTCTTAGGTTATAAGTATATTCTCAAGTGTGAACTAAGTGGGATATAGACCTCAGTCATCGTATCAGTCAGTTATTCAAACTTTCGATATGGTTTCAACTTTGATACTAATACGGATAATAGAAGGTAATTAGATCCACCTTGCAACGAACGAACTTAATCCTTACTGATTTGATGATGACTCTCTGTCCAACCTAATTGCTAATTTCCATTCGGACGGTATTTGGAATAGTACCTGAGGTATATAAATTATTTGGTTTGAATGTATGTTCTCATAAGTGATAGGCACGTGTTCTACAAGCTTGTGTTAGCTCCGTTTGCTTGTGGTTGCTAAAACAAGAAAACGACGAGCTGTTGGAGACAAAATACTGAGTGAATATATTATTTAGTTCAAAATGACTGATGAAACTGAAATGAGTCTCGACGATATCATAAAACTGAATAAGAACTACCGAGGGCGTTGTGGAAGGAAAGACGTTCGATCCCACAGACACAATGAGAATCTACTACAAGAAGGTTCCAGATACTGGGCTCGTTCTGTTGCATCAAGAACATCTAGAAGGGGCTATGCACGTGGTGGAGTTTCTCGACGAACCACCAGGAATTATATCAATAGCACACGGGTACAGGAATTCTTTACGGGATTTGAATCCCGTAAATCGGATGCAGATAAAACGGTTGTAGAGGAAACAACGGGACCAACCAATTTGATGATATCCAATCTACATTTTGAAGTATCTGAGTTGGATGTTCAAGAGTTGTTCTCTGAGTTTGGCCACCTGAAGGAGTCTGCTATACATTATGATAATTCCGGTAGGTCATTGGGTACTGCGCACGTAATTTTTGAGAGAAACGATGATGCCGTTAAAGCTATGAGACAGTACAATGGAGTACCTCTGGATGGGCAACCTATGAGAATTGAAATGACATTTTCACACAATCCAAGACCGATGAGAAATATGTTTTTGAGTAGAAGTATAGGAGGTGAGAGGGCATGGGCTATCCCCAGGGGCCAATTTAGAATCCTTAGAGGGGGGACCAAGTCAACTGGCAGAGGTCGGAGTTATAGTCGTGCCCCAATGAGTCAGAAGAAGCAGCTAACAGCAGAAGACTTGGATGAGGAATTGGATGCATATGCCAAAAAAAATCCAATCACTATGTAGCGTAATGGTTTTTTCAACAATTTTAATAATATCAATAAAATTATGAGGTTTGAAAAAAAACAGTCCTTTACTTCATAAACAGTGACGATACTGTGTGTAAAATTTGTTTACTGATTGGCTGTTCCTTGACAGCGGCCAAGATATCGTATCATAAGAAATATCGCTCCCCGTCAACTTGCTATAATATTCTGATTGGTCATTGTGGGTCGAGTGCAGCAGTTGCTTTCGTGTCATACACCTCTGAACCGCTTCGATTTCTTCACTCCATTCACCATGGAAATCCTTCAAGTAGTCATCTGTTATCTCGAAGGCTATGGACACAGCAAAAAGGACCTCGGAGAAGATGCAATGTACCGTAACGTTTCATTTCTGGCTTTCAACTGTAGGTATAGTCGACGAATCTGAAGAAAAAAGGGAAGGTTTAAAATTTTTCAGTCGAATATTCAACTCCGTGTTTGGGAAAAAAATGAAGGTGGCTGTTATTGACAAATAAAAAGCAGAGTTGAGAAATTATGACATACAGATTATTTTTTGGGGTTTCACTTGCTCAGTTGATTGAACGTGTGAAATGAGTTAGTGTTTTGCACTTTCACTGACATGGTTACTCTGAGGATGACAGAGATACCAGTAGCGGCCGAATATTGCTGATGGACGAATTGAACTGTTCGTTATATAAAATACACTCTGGCCCTTTAGCGCCTTGCATGAAAGCTATCCATAATGCAACAAAGAATAGTACTCCTTCCTTCACGTCTGAGTTCGTGCAAAATTTTTATTCAATTCATGAGAATTCCATATGAGCTGCTAAATTCGAATGAAGGAAAAGTAAATTATGATTTCGTTTTTTTTTGTCAACTGACCAGCTCTAAAAAAATTATTATTTTGCTTCATCTAACTGGAATCAAACCGATCAAGTGCATACTCTGGCACTGATCTCCACACACGCGGACAGTATTTCGAAATAGTATATCTATTGTATCTGTTCCTTGATGAACCTGGATGCGAGAGACCTCGAAAATAATCCCTACCAAGTCCACATTTCCAGTGTCCAAATCCTTTGTACATCAGAATCTTGCATGTTTCTACTTCTAGACAATTATGGCTACCGATTTCATGTGGTTCTGCCAGAGTATTGTCGATTGCACATCTCAGTATAGAGCTTCCATTATCATCAATTCGCAAAAAGTCCTCTTCGGTTCTCGTAGTTCTCTCTGAATATTATAGGAGCTTCCATCTCACGTGAGTCTGGAGATACACGAAAAAAAATTGAATGGAACAATTTGGTTTTGTAGAATCTGAAAATGTCAATATCAATTATTTTCCTTTCTTTTGATCTCCAGACTCACGTGTGATGGAAGCTCCAATGATTCTCAGAGAGTACTGCGAGAACCAATAAGGACTTCATGCGAATTAATAATAATGGAAGCTCTATACTGAGATGTGCAATCAACGATACTCTGGCAGAACCTCATGAAATCGATTGCCAAAATTGCTTCTCCTTCTCTTCCGCAGGACAATGAACATGACGGCCTTGTTGCTTCATGCAGCCATATTCCTAATGACAACCAAAATAGTGATTAGCAAAATGAAAATAATACATCTGAAATCTCTTTTACTCCCATTCCATCTTGGGACATCCCGAATTATCGGAACCAAACATATATTCACTTCGTCGGAATAACCCCAATTACTGTCCAGTTGGGAAACATGCGATATTTTTTTAAGAAAATATTAGACTACCTCAACGGTTTCCAGACGGGTATAGCAAATTCCCAAATGAAGGTCATAAAGTAAATTTTTTTCAGGCCCTATTTTCTTATCCTCTTAAACACAACAAATGTATCAAAAAATTGGTAATATAAAACTCCAAACTCTAAACGAGGTTTGTTACACTAGTAGGCACAACTTCTGAATGGCTTTTGGGACCCTGGATGTCGACGACGGAGTCAAATACGACGAGGCCATCCTTTAATTAAAATCGAATCAAAATTTCACTATAAAAGAAATCACAATGCAGGAGTCTTTTTCGAAAAAGAAGACTGATAATTACCATGCCACCGTACTCTTCGGAATACCAATCAAAATATAATAAAAAAGCGATTCAACTATATTCAATTCAACAGGAGCCAAAATATAGTCGAATACTTGAAAGCACAAAATATATTGGACCAAACAATTCTGAATTTTCAAAATTTCTTTGAAAAGTTTTTCTAGACGATTTGGAAGATGCTTTGAATTCTGCGAAGGTGAATACTCTACACTACATCGTGATTTCAGATAGAGATCGAATTAGAAAAAAAAATCATGAAACGCCTAACATTACTATATCAAAGAGATAAAATTCCTCGATTCACTGATTCTATTTCTCACTATCAATGAGTTGGCAGACAAGTAACCTTTTCAGAAAATAAAGTTATATTTGTCATTCACTTTCCGATTTTTTCTGAATTGATTTACGAAATTAAATAAGAGGCTGAGAAGGATAGCCACCCCTTACCATGAATAGACGACACGTTAACAACTTTGCCAGGTTCACGTGTTTCTCAACACTAGACCTGAAGAGCGGATACTGGCATACATGAAGACGATAAGGAGAAGACTGCATTTTCGACTGGTAGCGGACTCTACCAGTTTACTGTTTTACCGTTTTGATTGTGGAATGCTTCAGCAGCATTTCAAAGACTTAGAGAGCTGGTCCTGTTTGGGCTCACTCAAAAGACTCACCTTTTGAAAAAGACGTTGAAAGAACATCTGCACAATTTGCGAGAAGTCTTTCAACGATTCAGGAAAGCCAACCTCATACTGAACCTCCAGATATGCTTTTTGTTCCAGAAAGAGGTGGATTCTCTAGATAATACTGACGAATAAACGACAGGAAGATACAGGCAATAAGAGACTGGCCGAGACCAAAATAGTAGAAACATATAAGATTCTGATGTACATAGGATATGGACACTGAAAATGTGTTTCGAGGTAACTCGCATTCAGGTTCGTCAAGGAAGATATATATATATATATATATATATTTTATCTCGAAATACTGTCCGCCTGTGTAGAGATCAGTGCCAGAGTATGCCCTCAATCGGTTGAATTCCAATTAGATGAAACAAAACAGTTATTTTTTAGAGCTGGTTAGTTGACAAAAAAATCCACATATTCATAATTAACTTTTCCTTCATTCGAATTCAGCTACTTATATGATATTCTCATGAATTGAATATTTTGCACAAACCCAAACGTAAAGAAAGGGTACAATTCTTTGTTAAATTATGGATAGCTTCAATACAAGGCGCTAAAGGGCCATAGTGTATTTTATATAACGAACAGTTAAATCCGCCGTATTCGGCCTCTTTCAGTATCTCTATCATCCTCAGAGTCACTATGTCAGTGAAAGTACAAAAAAAATACATTTTCAACACGTTCAATCGACCGAAGTATTGAAAACAATAAAAAAACCTCTATTTCGTGTTTTCTCAACTCTGCGCTTTCTTTGTCAATAAGAGCCACGTTCAATTTTTTCCCAAACGCAGACTTGAATTTTTGACTGACAAATTTTTAACCTTTCCTGTTTTATTCAGATTATCGTTCCTACAGTTGAAAGCCAGAAAATAAACGTTACCAGAACGATATTACTTTTGATACGATATCTTGGCCGCTGTCAAGAAACTAGCCAATCAGTTAACGAATTTTACACAGAGTTTGGTCATTGTTTATGAATTAAAGGACTGTTTCTTCTTTCAAACCTCATAATTTTATTGATATTATTAAAATTGCTGAGAAATCCATCACGCTACACAGCGATTGGATTTTTCTTGGAATATGCAACCAATTCCTCATCCAAGTCTTCTGCTGTTAGCTGCTTCCTCTGACTCAATGGGGCGCGAGTATAACTCCGACCTCTACTAGTTGACTTAGCCCCCCCTCTAGGGATTCTAAATTGGCCCCTGGTGATAGCCCATGAGCCCTTACCTCCTATACTTCTACTCATAAACATATTTCTCATCGGTCTTGGATTGTCTGGAAATGTCATTTCAATTCTCATAGGTTGCCCATCCAGAGGTACTCCATTGTACTTTTTCATAGCTTTAACGGCATCATCGTTTCTCTCAAAAATTACGTGCGCAGTACCCAATGACCTACCGGAATTATCATAATGTATAGCAGACTCCTTCAGGTGGCCAAACCCAGAGAATAACTCTTGAACATCCAACTCAGATACTTCAAAATGTAGATTGGATATCATCAACTTGGTTGGTCCCGTTGTTTTCTCTACAACCGCTCTATCTGCATTCGATTTACGGTATTTAAATCCCTTAAAGAATTCCTGTATCCTTGCACTGTTGATATAATTCCTGGTGGTTCGTCGAGAAACTCCACCACGTGCATGGCCTCTTCTAGATGTTCTTGATGCAAGAGAATAAGCCCAGTGTCTGGAACTGTCTTGTCGTAAATTCTTCTCTTTGTTTCCATGGGATCGAATGTCTTTCCTTCCACCACGCCCTCGGGAGTTCTTATTCAGTTTTATGATATCGTCGAGACTCATTTTTTATCAGTCATTTTGAACTAATTAATATATTCACTTAGTATTTTTTTTCGAACAGCTCGTCGTTTTCCTGCTTCATGTATGAGGACATACATTCAAACCTAATAATTTATATACCTCAGGTACTATTCCAAATACCGTCCGATTGGAAATTAGTAATTAGGTTGGACAAAGGGTCATTATGAAACTTAGGTTCGTTCGTTGCAAGGTAAATCTAATTACCTTCTTTTATCTGTATTAGCATCAAAGTTGAAACCATATCGAAAGTTTGAATAACTGGCTGAGGTCTATATCCCACTTTTCCAGGTAGGAAAAGCCTCGAGGCGCAAGGCGAGACTTAGCAACACAAAGTCCAGGAATGTGGCTTTTTCTACTAGTTAAAATAAATATTATGTTTCCGCAAATCGTTTAAAATTCGACGAATATTAATTAACTCTGAAAAAATCGCGAATAATGTTAATCACAAATGAATGGTGGTTTTCAGTACATACTTAGGAATAATTTCGAAAGTTTCAACTGGGAGACTAAATTGTAATATGAGTTCATATATGAAATAAATATTACAATACCTACTTACAATAACTTTTACATTCAACCTTTCCAAACCTAGTTCTACAACCTCCTTGGCTATCTGTTGGATTTCTCAACAAGACGTAACTCTTGTCACGATATGCTAATAGGAAACTTTAATGAAATAATGGAATAATAAAAATCTCATGACAGTTTCAATCCTTTGAATGAAGATGGCGGCACTTGCTAGTTCCGAAAAGAATTTCCTCGGTTCCATACACCCACCAAATTCATTCTGATTACGTTTTCATTATAATGATTACGTGAAGTTTATGCCTTATAATTGATGAAAAATTCTTCCCTTCAAGTTCATATTGCGCCCCATTCAAATCGTCGTCGGATTGGGTAGTTTGTCAAGCTCAATCGAAGACAGAGTTGTTACTCTCGACCTTTCCAAACTAATTCCTTCAAACAACTTCGCTTTCCATTGGAATTCTCAATAACAGGTGACTCTTCTGACGATCCGTGAATTGAAGATTAGGAAACTTTATTGAGATTATGGAATAATAAAAATCTCATGAATGATTAAGTCATTTGAAGAAAGATGGAGCCACATTGCATTGATAGTTTCAAAAATAATTTCCACAATATAAAGATTAGTAGTACTCTGGAGTAAAGTGAAGCAATTATTTGGTCCTTCACAATACGTCATATTTATATTGAATTCATATTGTAGTGTAGTTTAGTCATTTGTTTATGGGGGCACTTTCTTGAAAACTCAAATGTTCAGACGTATTATCTGAAAACCTAAATATCATTCTCAAATCCATTTTTTGGGGTTTTCTCTCTCCTGGACATGGAAAAGAAGAAGCTCAAAATTCTTATAATATAGGTTTTTGGGGCAAATTGGTATATTTGCCACAATACGTAACAGACAAAACTGACTGACTAGTCTGTCAGTTATACGTATCGCTGTCTTTGTCCAGGACACACCGCCTTGATTGAGTCAACTTGTCATTGTCATTTTACTTCATTCACGTATTTTCTGTTTGTTCAGATCCAATCTAACTACAAGGCATATACTTCACGCAATAATTCTAAAAATCTATAAAATCAGTCCGAATCTGATGGTTGTATGATATTGTGGAAATTATTTTTGAAACTATCAATGCAATGTGGCTCCATCTTTCTTCAAATGACTTAATCGATTTGCGGAAACATAATATTTATTTTAACTAGTAGAAAAAGCCACATTCCTGGACTTTGTGTTGCTAAGTCTCGCCTTGCGCCTCGAGGCTTTTCCTACCTGGAAAAGTGGGATATAGACCTCAGCCAGTTATTCAAACTTTCGATATGGTTTCAACTTTGATGCTAATACAGATAAAAGAAGGTAATTAGATTTACCTTGCAACGAACGAACCTAAGTTTCATAATGACCCTTTGTCCAACCTAATTACTAATTTCCAATCGGACGGTATTTGGAATAGTACCTGAGGTATATAAATTATTAGGTTTGAATGTATGTCCTCATACATGAAGCAGGAAAACGACGAGCTGTTCGAAAAAAAATACTAAGTGAATATATTAATTAGTTCAAAATGACTGATAAAAAATGAGTCTCGACGATATCATAAAACTGAATAAGAACTCCCGAGGGCGTGGTGGAAGGAAAGACATTCGATCCAAGAGGCCATGCACGTGGTGGAGTTTCTCGACGAACCACCAGGAATTATATCAACAGTGCAAGGATACAGGAATTCTTTAAGGGATTTAAATACCGTAAATCGAATGCAGATAGAGCGGTTGTAGAGAAAACAACGGGACCAACCAAGTTGATGATATCCAATCTACATTTTGAAGTATCTGAGTTGGATGTTCAAGAGTCATTCTCTGGGTTAGGCCACCTGAAGGAGTCTGCTATACATTATGATAATTCCGGTAGGTCATTGGGTACTGCGCACGTAATTTTCGAGAGGAACACTGATGCCGATAAAGCTATGAAAAAGTACAATGGAGTACCTCTGGATGGGCAACCTATGAGAATTGAAATGACATTTCCAGACAATCCAAGACCGATGAGAAATATGTTTATGAGTAGAAGTATAGGAGGTAAGGGCTCATGGGCTATCACCAGGGGCCAATTTAGAATCCCTAGAGGGGGGGCTAAGTCAACTAGTAGAGGTCGGAGTTATACTCGCGCCCCATTGAGTCAGAGGAAGCAGCTAACAGCAGAAGACTTGGATGAGGAATTGGTTGCATATTCCAAGAAAAATCCAATCGCTGTGTAGCGTGATGGATTTCTCAACAATTTTAATAATATCAATAAAATTATGAGGTTTGAAAGAAGAAACAGTCCTTTAATTCATAAACAATGACCAAACTGTGTGTAAAATTCGTTAACTGATTGGCTAGTTTCTTGACAGCGGCCAAGATATCGTATCAAAAGTAATATCGTTCTGGTAACGTTTATTTTCTGGCTTTCAACTGTAGGAACGATAATCTGAATAAAACAGGAAAGGTTAAAAATTTGTCAGTCAAAAATTCAAGTCCGCGTTTGGGAAAAAATTGAACGTGGCTCTTATTGACAAAGAAAGCGCAGAGTTGAGAAAACACGAAATAGAGGTTTTTTTATTCGTTTTCAATACTTCGGTCGATTGAACGTGTTGAAAATGTATTTTTTTTGTACTTTCACTGACATAGTGACTCTGAGGATGATAGAGATACTGAAAGAGGCCGAATATGGCGGATTTAACTGTTCGTTATATAAAATACACTATGGCCCTTTAGCGCCTTGTATTGAAGCTATCCATAATTTAACAAAGAATTGTACCCTTTCTTTACGTTTGGGTTTGTGCAAAATATTCAATTCATGAGAATATCATATAAGTAGCTGAATTCGAATGAAGGAAAAGTTAATTATGAATATGTGGATTTTTTTGTCAACTAACCAGCTCTAAAAAATAACTGTTTTGTTTCATCTAATTGGAATTCAACCGATTGAGGGCATACTCTGGCACTGATCTCTACACAGGCGGACAGTATTTCGAGATAAAATATATATATATATATATCTTCCTTGACGAACCTGAATGCGAGTTACCTCGAAACACATTTTCAGTGTCCATATCCTATGTACATCAGAATCTTATATGTTTCTACTATTTTGGTCTCGGCCAGTCTCTTATTGCCTGTATCTTCCTGTCGTTTATTCGTCAGTATTATCTAGAGAATCCACCTCTTTCTGGAACAAAAAGCATATCTGGAGGTTCAGTATGAGGTTGGCTTTCCTGAATCGTTGAAAGACTTCTCGCAAATTGTGCAGATGTTCTTTCAACGTCTTTTTCAAAAGGTGAGTCTTTTGAGTGAGCCCAAACAGGACCAGCTCTCTAAGTCTTTGAAATGCTGCTGAAGCATTCCACAATCAAAACGGTAAAACAGTAAACTGGTAGAGTCCGCTACCAGTCGAAAATGCAGTCTTCTCCTTATCGTCTTCATGTATGCCAGTATCCGCTCTTCAGGTCTAGTGTTGAGAAACACGTGAACCTGGCAAAGTTGTTAACGTGTCGTCTATTCATGGTAAGGGGTGGCTATCCTTCTCAGCCTCTTATTTAATTTCGTAAATCAATTCAGAAAAAATCGGAAAGTGAATGACAAATATAACTTTATTTTCTGAAAAGGTTACTTGTCTGCCAACTCATTGATAGTGAGAAATAGAATCAGTGAATCGAGGAATTTTATCTCTTTGATATAGTAATGTTAGGCGTTTCATGATTTTTTTTTCTAATTCGATCTCTATCTGAAATCACGATGTAGTGT
The DNA here is from genome assembly GCA_032362365.1 of Zygogramma bicolorata. Classification (NCBI taxonomy): domain Eukaryota; kingdom Metazoa; phylum Arthropoda; class Insecta; order Coleoptera; family Chrysomelidae; genus Zygogramma; species Zygogramma bicolorata. The sequence goes on along the minus strand of JAVJAQ010001844.1, from coordinate 136,512 downwards.
AGAGTATTCACCTTCGCAGAATTCAAAGCATCTTCCAAATCGTCTAGAAAAACTTTTCAAACAAATTTTGAAAATTCAGAATTGTTTGGTCCAATATATTTTGTGCTTTCAAGTATTCGACTATATTTTGGCTCCTGTTGAATTGAATATAGTTGAATCGCTTTTTTATTATATTTTGATTGGTATTCCGAAGAGTACGGTGGCATGGTAATTATCAGTCTTCTTTTTCGAAAAAGACTCCTGCATTGTGATTTCTTTTATAGTGAAATTTTGATTCGATTTTAATTAAAGGATGGCCTCGTCGTATTTGACTCCGTCGTCGACATCCAGGGTCCCAAAAGCCATTCAGAAGTTGTGCCTACTAGTGTAACAAACCTCGTTTAGAGTTTGGAGTTTTATATTACCAATTTTTTGATACATTTGTTGTGTTTAAGAGGATAAGAAAATAGGGCCTGAAAAAAATTTACTTTATGACCTTCATTTGGGAATTTGCTATACCCGTCTGGAAACCGTTGAGGTAGTCTAATATTTTCTTAAAAAAATATCGCATGTTTCCCAACTGGACAGTAATTGGGGTTATTTCGACGAAGTGAATATATGTTTGGTTCCGATAATTCGGGATGTCCCAAGATGGAATGGGAGTAAAAGAGATTTCAGATGTATTATTTTCATTTTGCTAATCACTATTTTGGTTGTCATTAGGAATATGGCTGCATGAAGCAACAAGGCCGTCATGTTCATTGTCCTGCGGAAGAGAAGGAGAAGCAATTTTGGCAATCGATTTCATGAGGTTCTGCCAGAGTATCGTTGATTGCACATCTCAGTATAGAGCTTCCATTATTATTAATTCGCATGAAGTCCTTATTGGTTCTCGCAGTACTCTCTGAGAATCATTGGAGCTTCCATCACACGTGAGTCTGGAGATCAAAAGAAAGGAAAATAATTGATATTGACATTTTCAGATTCTACAAAACCAAATTGTTCCATTCGAAACAAAACGCCTACAGAATGTATTCACTCCAAGCATTTCATTTTATCTTTAGTCAATCTCGAATGGAATATTTTGTCACCTCTTTGATAAAGAGATTGCTACTTATTGGACCAATGAGCTGATTGGGTAATGAAGAAATTATGTATTAAAATACAATAATTCGAATCCATAAAAAAAAACATTTTCTGCGGCTAACCTGCCCCTAAAAGAAATAACCCTGAATGTTCCAAAAATATATTATTGTACTTTCCTTGTCACGAAACCTATTTTCGAGTGTGTTCATTTTCTTCACTTAATTCCCCTAACTACTATAGATTTAGGAACAGATTCCAAAGAAAAAAAAAACATATTCATTTACAAATGAAGATTGAATGACTTACCTGTATAGAAATTCAATCTTTATTATACGAGAAGTCACGGCAAAATGAACTAAATAATTAGTCACGTCCTTTTTATGCAAATAACGACAAAAAAACTACAGATTTATCATATCGCTCACTCACCGTGCCCTGGACAAAGTCAGCGATACGTATAACTCACAATCAATTTTGTGTCTTTTTAAGTTACGTATCGTGGCAAATATACCAATTTGCCCCAAGAACCAATATTATGAGAAATTTAAACTTTTTCTTTCCCACGTTCAGGAGAAAGAAAATACCAAAGAATCGATTTGAGAATGACAATTATGTTTTCTAAACATTTGAGAAGTTTCAAGGAGGCGCCCCCATAAAGAAATGACTACACTACCCTACAATATGAATTCAATATAAATATGGCGTATTGACTGCCCTACTTTGCTATAGAGTACTAATAATCTTCTATAAAAATAGGGATTCTTTTCCAGAACTATTGGCCAGGTAACTTCAGAAGGCAATGAAAATTTGGTCATTATTATCATCGTGGATTACGTAAGGCATATAACTTTTCAACTAATAAATTTGAATGGGCCCAATTCAAAATGGAAAGGCAGAATTTTTCATCCAACTACAACGCATATACTTCACGCAATAAATCTAAAAATCTGCAAAATCAGTCCGAATTTGAAATTATTCTTGAAATTATCAATGCAAAGTGGCGCCATCTTTCCCCAAAGGCTTCAAGAAGTCATGAGATTTTTATTATTGCATAATTTCAATATAGTTTGCTAATTTTCTATTTGCGGAGCGTCAGAAGAGTCACCTGTTATTGATAATTCCGATAGGATCCAAGGTGGTTGAAGGAATAATTTTGGGAGGGTCGAGAGTAACAACTCTGTCTTCGATTGAGCTTGACAAACTACCCAATCCGACGACGATTTGAATGGGGCGCAATTTGAATTTGAAGGGCAGGATTCTTTATCAATTATAAGGCATGAATTTCACGCCGTAATTCTAAAAAACCATGTCATTAGAATGAATTTGGTGGGAATGTGGAATTGCGGAAATTCTATTTGAAATTTACGTGTGGCGCCATCTTGATTTGAAGCATCAAACTGTCATGAGATTTTAATTCCTTAATTTCAGTAAAGTTTCCTAATCTTCTATTTGCATATCGTGGAAGGAGTTACGTCTTGTTAAGAAATCCAACAGATAGCCAAGGTGGTTTAAGAAACATGTTGGTTGAATGTAAAAGCTTGTAGGTATAGTTGTGGTTGCAAAAACTAGAAAACGACGAGTTGTTCGAGAAAAAATACTGACCGAATATATTATTCAGTTCAAAATGACTGATAAAACTGAAATGAGTCTCGACGATATCATAAAACTGAATAAGAACTCCCGAGGGCGTGGTGGAAGGAAAGACGTTCGATCCCACGGAAACAAAGAGAAGAATTTACGACAAGACAGTTCCAGACACTGGGCTCGTTCTGTTGCATCAAGAATGTCTGGAAGAGGCCATGCACGTGGTGGAGTTTCTCGACGAACCACCGGGAATTATATCAACAGAACACGGATACAGGAATTCTTTACGGGATTTGAATCCCGTAAATCGAATGCAGATAGAACGGTTGTAGAGGAAACAACGGGACCAACCAAGTTGATGATATCCAATTTACATTTTGAAGTATCTGAGTTGGATGTGCAAGAGTTGTTCTCTGAGTTTGGCCACCTGAAGGAGTCTGCTATACACTATGATAATTCCGGTAGGTCATTGGGTACTGCGCACGTAATTTTCGAGAGGAACAGTGATGCCGTTGAAGCTATGAAAAGGAACAAAGGAGTTCCTCTGGATGGGCAACCTACGAGAATTAAAGTGACATTTTCAGACAATCCAAGACCGATGACAAATATGTTTATGAGTAGAAGTATAGGAGGTGAGGGGTCATGGGCTATCCCCAGGGGCCAATTTAGAATCCCCAGAGGGATGACCAACTCAACTAGCAGAGGTCGGAGTTATACTCGCGCCCCAATGAGTCAAAGGAAGCAGCTGACAGCAGAAGACTTGGATGAGGAATTGGATGCATATGCAAATCCAATCGTTATGTAGCGTAATGGATTTCTCAACAATTTCAATGTTATCAATAAGATTATGAGGTTTGAAAGAAAAAACAGTCCTTTATAAACAGTGACTATACTGTGTGTAAAATTTTTCAACTGATTGGCTCTTTCCTTGACGGCGTATCCGAAGAAATATTGTTCCCCGTCAACTTGCTGTAATATTCTGATTGGTCATTGCGAGTCGAGTCCAGCTGTTGCTTTCGTTTCATGCACTGAATAGTGCAGAACACTATTTTCTCTTGTGTGATCCTGAAGGTAAATGAAGAAAATGTATTATGATGTCGAATTCTTCGACTAACGCTTCAATGTAGGTAATTGTCGATGGATATGTTACTTATATATGTAACTGGATAGCAAGGCACCAGTCGAAATTTAGTGGCAGAAATCATATACTGATTGTAAACTGTTCTCTAGATATACATAGTTTTTCTCCTCAATACTGCTATTGAGAGATTCATCAATGATACTCTAGCCTCTAACGTTCCATTGAAAATTTTTGAAATGCTTTGAAATTCGATTCACTTCGAAATTGATGATAAGACAGTCACGATAACTGAGTATTGGAATTTACATTTAACCGCACATGAAATGGAATGTGAATATCTAGTATGTATCCAAAAAAATCAGGTAGTTATTATGGAGATTCAAAACTCTGGGGTTCTCAATGTTTTTCAGCTAAAAATGGTTTATCAAGCTCTAGTTGAACCACATCTCACGTATGGGATTCGATAAGGCACATGAATTGACGTTTCTTCTACAATAGCTTCTGTGTGGAAATATGCGACTATTGAGATTCCTAGCTGTTTGACCAATAATCGTTTGATTACAATCTAATCAGGGAATTTTAAACAAAACAAAAAAACAATAATCGATTTTTGTTTTTTAAATTTGTAGATTTACCTTTAGAGTGTAAGATAGAAATGGTATGCATGAATTTCTTCGATTTTAATGTTTTCATTTTTCAGAACATTGATTAATTTAGGAGTGAGTTCATATTCATTCATGAACTCACTCCTAAATAGAGAAGGAGAGATCTGAATCTCGTAGGAGGTGACGAGTTTGGAATTATGTTTGTGGTACCTGATTGATTATCATTGAAAAACAGTAAATTATTGATAAGATATTTGGGATTAGAATTTTCTAGTAAAATATCACCTAATTCCATCAAACAATTTTTGCGTATGCTGGGATGACTTCATTTAACGACTCCACTTCTAAACGAAGTAACCAAATTTATTTTCATTTTATAGGGATGGTATGAATGAAAATTAAGAAGATCACTTCATATTGGTTTTCTATACCATCTGGTCTGATCATTTTGTTTTGCACAGTTCTTCTTATCTAAGTATAGTATACAATTGTCGATTTCTTCTTAGACAGTGAATTCAATTTTGACATCATGGGAATTGAACAAACCCAAAACATCGTTTATTCTATCGAAAGGTACTGCAAGAATCGAGTCATCCATATATCTTTTTACAAAAACATTGAAAGGATGTAGGGGTAAGCAGTTAGCAAGAAAATTATGGAAAGCAATTTTTTTGCCACACGCTACAACCAGTAGCTGGGTTGGATTGGCATTATCTGTCCGTTGCAACCATTTGGGGGATTTGCAATCATTGCCAACATCGAAAACACCAAGATGAAAGCAGGCTTGTAACGAAAGAGATTAGGTTGTATTTTTGTAGTATCCTAGTGGACTTACCGATTACTGGTCTATTTACACTATTCGCCGATGACGCACCAATAAGCTGGTCGGACAGGCACCGTGATAACCTACACCATAACATGTCTAAAGACCTCGCAGTGGTTACAGAATGGTGTGCAGCTAATAAAGCCACTTTCAATTTTAATAAAACACAAACGTTGACCTTCAAAGGTGGACAGCGGGACATTATCGTAAATGACCATATAATTGAATCCAAACTATGAAACAAATTCTTGGGAATGCAAATCGACAGTAGACTGAATTGGGATGATCACCCTGTGGCCCTTGCAAAAAGAATTTCGAAAGGTGCCTATGCTGTAAGAGTTATTGTGAGTGAGCTAGGTACAATAGCAGCTAGACCCGTGTATTTTTCACTTGTGGAATCTCACCTTGTATACGGTATACCCTTTTGGGGAGCATGTAGTCGATATCATTTCAACATGATTTTTGTTCTGCAAAAGAGAGCTCTCAGATACCTCTGCAGAGAAAACTGCAGACAGACATGTAAACCCCTTTTTGTTAAAAATAGAATATTGACCCTTCCAGCTCTTTTCATCTTTGAAACAGTATGCATCATCTATAAATATAAAAGTCCATACCCTACTAGAGATCATGTTTATAACACACGTCAGGATAACAACATAAGACTCCCAATTCCAAAATCAACTCTCGTTAAGAATTCTTCCATATATAGCGGATTGAAAATGTTTAACCACTTGCCAGAATCAATTAAAAACACTGAAGCCTATTGCAAGTTTAGGAGGGCAACAAAAAAAATACTGGTAGAACATCCATACTATTCTGTCGAAGAGTTTTTCTCATCCTCTCTCTGGAATCCATTTTCCTGGTTTGTTCTGTTTTGGCTGTCTTTTTTTAAATAGATTTATATATACAAATATTTGTGTGTCAGTGATTGCGGAATGGTATTGTGTATTATGTGTTTATTCATATGTCTATTGACTGCTCTGCTAGAAGAATGTATGTGTGTATATATGTATATATGTGTGTATGTATGTATATATATATATATATATATATATATATATATATATATATATATATATATGTATATATATATATATATATATATATATATATATATATATATATATATATATATATTTTATTTTATTTTTAACAAAAACTATGTGGAATAATGTGTTATGGTCGGTTCATACACCACACTTTTACTTTATCTTTTACTTTTACTTTGAGAAAGTTGTCACAATGTAAATCAATCGAGGCGTTCATACACGGCACTTTTACTTTTAGTTTAAGGAAGACTACTTTTACTTTAAGAATGAGATAATTCAATAATTTTAGGGACTGCGCATGCGTGCATGTGAAGTCATCACAGCAAGCCGTGCCACCAACATTATAAGGAAACGTATTCTTCTGAATATTTTACAGAAATGATATAAAATGGGTGTTCTGTGAAATATCTGTCATTATCCGATACAAAATAGCAAATTGCAAATCAAAACAATGACGTAACCCACGATTACTTCTTCTTCTTCTTCGTTTGTTTTTGATCACTGCGCATGCGTCCTGTTTACTTTAACACTGGTGTATGAACGGTCCAATTCCATTCTTGAGGTAAAAGTAAAAGATAAAGTAAAAGTAAAAGTGTGGTGTATAAACCGACCATTAATCAGGGTTTTACTCAGGTTCTTTTGACATGCTTTGTTACAAAAATTATATTTTTAAACAATAAAGCTATTTTTGACTTTGACTTTGGTTTTAATTTATATCTGTTGAAGACAGTTGTGTACCTGTGAGGTACTCATTTGTTGAATTTGTTTGCATACCCTCTCAATAAGTATGCTCTAATCTGCAGAACTTGTTTTATATCATATTAGTTCGTTATTGCATCAGATCATAAATAATTGCAGAAAAATCAATAATTCTATTCTATTCGATTCCAACAAACAAATAGCCGATGTGAACCTTATCTCCGCAGTGCTATGTAGTTAGTAACTGAGCAACAAAATTAAGAACCAGTTAAAAAATAATCTAAAATAACTATTCTGTCTGTAGTGCGCGACGGTCGCTCAATCAGATTCTACACATCATGAAGAATGCAATGAAATTGCACTCACCAGGAAAACATTTATATCTAGTTGAATCAGATTTCCTGTGAAATAACCTCCGATTCTGCCTTGAAGACGATTACAGCGTTTGACCGAAAGATCAGACGGGTCATCAAGACACCGACTCATGAACTTGTTTATAACAATGTTTACATCGATTCTATTCAGTTGTGTGAAAGTCGCCGAAGTCATGGCTGTATCTAGAATCTTTGGCGGTATCGTGATAACTTCTGCACTGTTTTCAGTGTGTTTCACAGGTGCGTAGTGTGTGCGTAGTACATTGTCAACTCGTTCAGAATAGTTCAAGTGACATAATGACTAAGGAAATAATCAATTTATAGTGAGAATTGACATCATTCATAATTTTGCCTGTAGTCTAGTGAACTTTCCCGGTGAACAATTTTTCAGTAGTCTTGGAGTAATATGAACGAGATGTTTTTCGATTCGAGATTAGCATGTAGACGATTTAAAAATTCGCAAAAAAGACGCAAAAATTTCAAAAGATACAAACAATTCATTGAAAAAAATTGGGATTTGAGTTTTTGCAAATATGTCAAAATTTAGTTCCGGTTTTTTAAATGAGTTAAAAGTAGAGGAAATATCCCGAAAATTCACAATTTCCGGTAGTGTTGGACAAATAACCAAGAATTTTCTTGAGGTGAAAATGCTTCCGAAAACTCAAAAAAAAAATTCGTACATATTAAATGTGAAAATCACAAAGTGAAAATAATCAGACATCTACTGGATAGACGAATGAACAATAATCCGGTGACAGAAATTTATTGTCGTAATTTTTTGTTTTGATATGCAATAGTTATTTTGGATTTTTTTTTCGGCTTGAACATGACCATTGAAAATGTTATAATTGTGAAAGTATAAATCTGGGATTCTCATCATTTTCTTGAAAAGCTTCAAGAAAGATACTCATTGAAAAATTGAAAATAATCCTCATTTTCCAATTTCCCATCAACAATTTAGGTAGTTGCCAAATCAAAAGTCATATGCCATAGAAAAATCTTATATTTTTGATAATCCAATTGTTGTGAACAAATGCGTTTCTTTAAAAATAATTGATTATTTTCAATCCCCATCTCTGATACCAATGACGATTTGAAGAAATCCTCAAACGAACTTTCATTCCTGAAAAATTTCTTCTTTAATTTATTTACAGCGTGGAGAATGAAAGTTTTATTTCAATGTTTCACACAAAACAAAGTTTTTTTTCAAGTTCGGATCTATTCTGAGAAATACATCACAAATATATAGAATTGTTGGGTGTTATATACCCCAACATGCAAAAATTAGGCTGAGAAGTATGCCAACAAGAGATTTTCCCATAACTTCCATTTTAAACAGAAACTGACTGAGTCAGAGTCATTTTGATATGATGAAGATATAAAAGTATTGTTTACCAGGTATTGTATATTAATTCGGTCAGAATAAGTTCCACGAATACTGGGTGGATCTGAACACGATCAAAATATTTCTTAGAATTTTTCATCCAAAACACTACGAGTATAAATCCAGAACCTTGAATATTTTTGTGAAGACATTGGAGTTAGACGAACTTTTTTGGCTTCTTTTCCTCAGACATATAGGCGGAGGGATAGCTCTCAGATGGACATTCTCTTTCTTTTTATTAATGAATCAAACGTCTATGAATGATATACACGTACATTCCAGAAAATAGTGTGGGGGTACAGTTCCTGATTTTACTCCTCTCAGAGAGTTTAAGTTTTGTATAACATTTTCTATTTGACTCCGAGGTGAAAAACATCAATAATAGTTCCTCGTGCATTATTATATATTATTCCATGAGTATACAGTGAGCAGTTCGAAAGTTCTACCAAAAGAGTCAAACAAAAATACAATACTGGAAAAAGTAACTTCATAAATTCCCAAATAATCGTCTATCTCAATTAGCTACTTTTCTGCCAATGGGGCGCAACACTTTTCAATTCCGACTCAATCTGTTCACCAAGTACACGAATCTTTAATCGGATAGATAAGATTTATAGGATATTTCTACGCAGTATTGTAAGAATAAAGTGCACTTCGTGAAAAAATCACATTCACCAGGAAAATATTTCATTCTCGAGCCCAGGCAAGATTTCCTTTCAGTCAGAGAAAACTATCTCTTCATTTTTTTGATGGGCATATGGATAAATTATTATCCTTCGATCTAGATACACCAATCAATTTCCGAAATATTCAATATGAATCTAATCTGCCTATTAATAAACGAACATGTCGGTATCGTTCATTCTCATGATTACCAAACCGACCCATTGGTATTTTACCAATGGGGAAAGAAACAAGGTTTTGAGGAACTTGCCGAATGAAAATAAGGAAAAGCAAAAGTCTTTTTCAAAAAATCGACGAACACTCTCTTCTCCTAGGTAGGTGTATAATAGAGACTAAGACACTTTTTTCTACTCTGCGAGTGTATGAAACGCCTATTGATGATATCCACATACTTATTAGCAGTGACCTGTTAATTTCTATCATTCGGAGAAGGAAAAGCCTCCATTTTGGATCCATTCCACAAAAATGATAATGTTTTCGATTAAATGTGTCACCAATATTCCTGAGTGATACAAATCAATTTCATTCTCTACATCGTTCCTGATGTGTGGTTCCATGAACTGTACGAGTTGTGGAGCTGACATTAGTGGTGCTCCACTGCATACTGAGTTCTATTCCATAAAACTCTCCAGAGCAGGAACCAAGTTCCTGCTCTGCTCTGTTACGTCTGCTAATTGTTAACACAAAATGTAATCATGAAATTTGACAGTGCTGTTGGGCATAAACTTTGAAAGTACTTCTGTCTGAGTGGCTAGGCAATCGGTGACAATCATCGTGTCTTTCAAAAAGACCTTTGTTTTCTTGAGTAAGGCTTCATTGTTTGGATTATTCCTTCCAGATATCCTGTGAACTTTCAGTATTCTCCTCAACATGTTTCACAATATTTTATTCGTCCTATAATGTCTTCTTTCAATGACGGAATTATGCGATATAAATATAATAATGATATGCAGGAATTTCTTCTGTGGAGAATTCTCTGCAAACACCTGTTGGATATAATTCAACGAACTTCTTGGTATTAGCCAGCGAAATAGTTATTTTCTGATAGTGTTGTTACAAATCAAATCAATTTCATTCTCTACATCGTTCCTGATGTGTGGTTCCATGAACTGTACGAGTTGTGGAGCTGACATTAGTGGTGCTCCACTGCATACTGAGTTCTATTCCATAAAACTCTCCAGAGCAGGAACCAAGTTCCTGCTCTGCTCTGTTACGTCTGCTAATTGTTAACACAAAATGTAATCATGAAATTTGACAGTGCTGTTGGGCATAAACTTTGAAAGTACTTCTGTCTGAGTGGCTAGGCAATCGGTGACAATCATCGTGTCTTTCAAAAAGACCTTTGTTTTCTTGAGTAAGGCTTCATTGTTTGGATTATTCCTTCCAGATATCCTGTGAACTTTCAGTATTCTCCTCAACATGTTTCACAATATTTTATTCGTCCTATAATGTCTTCTTTCAATGACGGAATTATGCGATATAAATATAATAATGATATGCAGGAATTTCTTCTGTGGAGAATTCTCTGCAAACACCTGTTGGATATAATTCAACGAACTTCTTGGTATTAGCCAGCGAAATAGTTATTTTCTGATAGTGTTGTTACAAATCAAATCAATTTCATTCTCTACATCGTTCCTGATGTGTGGTTCCATGAACTGTACGAGTTGTGGAGCTGACATTAGTGGTGCTCCACTGCATACTGAGTTCTATTCCATAAAACTCTCCAGAGCAGGAACCAAGTTCCTGCTCTGCTCTGTTACGTCTGCTAATTGTTAACACAAAATGTAATCATGAAATTTGACAGTGCTGTTGGGCATAAACTTTGAAAGTACTTCTGTCTGAGTGGCTAGGCAATCGGTGACAATCATCGTGTCTTTCAAAAAGACCTTTGTTTTCTTGAGTAAGGCTTCATTGTTTGGAATATTCCTTCCAGATATCCTGTGAACTTTCAGTATTCTCCTCAACATGTTTCACAATATTTTATTCGTCCTATAATGTCTTCTTTCAATGACGGAATTATGCGATATAAATATAATAATGATATGCAGGAATTTCTTCTGTGGAGAATTCTCTGCAAACACCTGTTGGATATAATTCAACGAACTTCTTGGTATTAGCCAGCGAAATAGTTATTTTCTGATAGTGTTGTTAGTCCATTAACCTTCTGTGTAGGTAAGTTCAGACTGGCCTAAGCGAATTGTTCATTCAGAATATGCATATATATTGGTCTTATGTCTTTCAGAAAACCATACATTTTCTAAATAATACCACGCCAAACATGGAATGACATCCAACGGACATCTGTGCATGGATCTTCACGAAAGATACGCTTACAAGTGCTTCTTCTGATTGAACAACAGTGACAGCTCGTAACAGACTGGGGGACATCAGTATAGGGCAGGTGCTCACGGACAATCAGATGGTCATCAGTTTCCAGATGGTCTTTCCAGTTTTAGTCGAGCTGTCACTGTTGTTCTTGTAAGCGTATTTTCTTTGGAGATACTGGCACAGATATTTGTCAGATATCATTCATTGTCTGGCGTGGTATTACCTGGAAAATAAGTTGTTTCAAAATGGACATCTGCGCAATTATCCAACTTTGTTGGATTTCCTGGAGGTGAAGAGTATTTCGATCGTTTTTCCAGATACTCTCAAACACTCAAAAGTTATTCCTATTTTCAAAAAAGGTCAGAGGTCAATTCCTGGTAATTATAGACCAATCTCAATAATTCCAGTTTTATCTAAAATAATAGAGAAAATAATTAAGAAGAAGCTTACAAAGTATTTCGAAAAATATGACCTATTGCACAAGTATCAATTTGGATTTAGGAGTAAATGCTCCACAATTGACGCAATTTGTAAAATTGTGGAAAAAATTGTCGAAGGCCTTGAGGAGGGCAAGCATACTGCCATCACGCTGTGCGATTTAAGCAAGGCCTTCGACTGTGTATCCCATGTTTTTTTGTTGAAAAAATTATCCCATTATGGTATAAGAGGACTACCGCTCAAATTCTTTGAATCGTATCTTACGAACAGGGAGCAGAGTGTTTTTGTTAACAACAGATACTCTAGTTCCAAGCCAGTTGCACACGGTGTTCCACAAGGGTCAGTTCTTGGACCACTTTTGTTCATCATCTACATCAATGATCTGTTCTTTCATTTATTTCCAAATAATATAGTGATGTTTGCTGATGATGCAACACTCATAAATGCGGATAAAAATACAAAAAACTTGGAGATTATTATTGAACATGTAGAAAATCAAGCGGAGGTGTGGTATAATGCCAATCATTTAAAACTAAATAGAGAAAAAACTCAAAATCTCGTTATTTCAACAAATCATAACGTTTCGGCAGGTAAAGATGTCACATTGCTTGGAGTTGTTTTGGATGACAAATTGAACTGGTCCAACCACACCGAACAACTTGGTAAGAAAGTATCGAGCTATATTTTTCTAATGCGACAGCTGAAAAAGATTGTTAACATTAACACTCTGCTCTCTGCATACTACTCATTGATACACTCTCAGATCACGTATGGAATTCTTCTGTGGGGGAACTCGAGCCATGCTCTGAAAATATTCGTTCTACAAAAAAAAACAATGAGGATAATCGCTGGTGCGGACCTCAATGCTCACTGCAAGCCAATTTTCGAAAAATATGGCATCCTGCCTCTACCTTGCCTGTTTGTCTATTATGCCGTCATAGACATTCATAAAAACAAACATTTTTATTCAAGCGTATCTGAATCTCATAATCATAATACGAGATCAGCGAATCTGATCAAATTACCCTTTTATCGACTGGACGTGTCCAGGAATAACTCACCAAAACTGCATTTATACAATAAGTTACCAGCTAGTCTGAAACAACTTCCACTAGGATTATTCAAGAGAAAATGCAAATTACTCTTATTAAAATATTGTTTTTATTCCATCAATGAATTTCTCGAAGCTCCTTATATCGACACCTCCATATGATATTGAGGTTCAGTGTGATTTTAGACAATTTTTATTATATTTTTGTGTTTAATACTTGCATTGTATGTATTTTCAGTATTATAGTCGTGTAGGAAGTGCGTATGGAAGTATATGTATATTCAAGTGTATTTGTATTTGTACCTATTTACAGTATGAAGCATTGGTCTTCATTTTTAAATTGTACATTTCTTTAACTTTGTTCCGAAAGGTGGGACACTGACTTGCTACAAATATATTGTAAGGATATGTAACGTGGCCAATAAAGTTCTATTCTATTCTATTCTATTAGGTTCGGAATTCTTTTACTCTTTCGGCAAATCAACGGACTAGGTTCGTTTTCAGTTTCGCTTTACCGGAGGTTTACTTGTTTGAGAGTACTTCTAGTAACGCTTGGGCTTTCATCCATAAGATGGAGCAGCGACAATGTTGTCGTTTTCATCTCAGTAGTGTGATGTGACAATATTATTTTCAATTCCATTTTCATTCGAAGGAAAATCTGACATATTATATGATTCTAGTAGAGTGCAAATCAACATGGATAGCCTACTTAGAATAAAGTTGTGCCTAGGTGTCAGATTGTTGTAGAATTCTATTCTACATAAAATTATTTCGAATTCGAATGACAGAGTAAATACACTATAGGAAATAGCAAATAAGTTGGATCGACCCACACTGGGAACCGATATCATTCGGATTGTCAGCGTGGTAGTGCCCGGTATTGATGAAGAACAGGCAATCCGAAACAGGTATGCAGGTGGTTTACCCAGTCTGTGTCGACTTATCACTCAGTGGCATTGGCTCGGACTTATATTGTCTGAATGATTAACTCTATTGAAACCTGTAACAAAAAAATCGTTAGATGGAAAAAAGTCAAAGAAACCAATAACCCACGAAAAAGGACTTTCACAGAGGACAGAAAGTAATAGTAGGAAAGCCCACGGTACTAAATCGGGATTTACTCGAGCATCATAAGGACCTATTGGGTTGCGAAGCTTAGATGATAAAAAGAAAAATATGGTATATAATGTATACATTTTCATCATTCATTTCATTATATTATTGATTTCAACGTGAAAAACATTTACCTTTTATCATATACTTATAAGTTTTTACTTTATCTGAAATTATACTTCATTATAGCGTTCCTGAAGAAAAACTAAATAAAGTTCGAAAGCTTGAGCAGAAATAAAGAGTGAACTTATTAACTCATATATATATATATATATATATATATATATATATATATATATATATATATATATATATATATATATATGTTGTTGTTGAGTTCGGGTTGAACCGCGTCTGGAGTTTTATTCTCGACGTTTCGGCTCCGATTTTGGAGCCATTTTCAAGAGGTAAATGTGACTTCACGCTGAGGTCTCAATCTGCCTACTCCTCAGGTGTTGTCACAGGTGGCAAGGGTTTGTGACTTGACGCCGGGGCCTCAATCTGCCTACTCCCCAGGTCTCGTCACGAGTTCTTTCTAAGGTCTCAATCTGCCTACTCCTTAGATCGAACTGAGGTATCGAGGGATGTTGGGTAGTATTTATAGCAGCGGGTGCTACTAAAGGACCGTCGGATGTCTTGGTGGGGACTGGGCATCTGGAAATTAGGGGTTTCCATGCAGTTGGAAGTCTCTGGCCGTCGTCACGTTTATTTAAGCAGGAAGGTCGCTTCTCGATTTCGATGGCCTCGCGAATTATACGAGCTTGTAGTGTTTTTGCTGTGGCGATGGTCTTAGTGTTCGCAAAGTCTATGTTGTGTCCTGTTTCTTGATGATGTTTGGACAGAGCTGAAGATGGGTCTGATTTTCGGACAGCAAGTTGATGTTCGTATACTCTACTTGTCACACGTCTGTTGGTCTGGCCTACATATGTTCTATGGCAATCAGAACATGGTATTTCATATATACCCTGTGATTCGTTGACAATTTTGTCC
Source organism: Zygogramma bicolorata (assembly GCA_032362365.1). Classification (NCBI taxonomy): domain Eukaryota; kingdom Metazoa; phylum Arthropoda; class Insecta; order Coleoptera; family Chrysomelidae; genus Zygogramma; species Zygogramma bicolorata. The sequence goes on along the minus strand of JAVJAQ010001844.1, from coordinate 121,241 downwards.
TTGGGGGAGCGGAGGAATGTGGAGATTTTATTGCTGGCTGTAAATATCGTTTTTATGTCCTGTTTTTTGAGAATTCGGCTGATTTTGTCAGTAACACCTTTAATGTAGGGAAGAAAAGCTTTGTGGGGAACGTTGTTGTCCGTTGGGTCTCTGGGAATGGAGTGAGAAGTTTGATGGCGGCGGATGGATCTGTCAATTTGATGGTCTGTGAATCCATTTTGAAGAAGGGCTGATTTGAGTTGGGCTAGTTCCTGTGGTTTGTTGTGGAGGTCTGTGAGGTTGATGGATCTGTGGATGAGGGAATTCACAACGGAATTGGTTTGTGCCGGATGATGGTGGGAGTTTGCGTTAAGGTATCGGTTTGTGTGTGTTGGTTTTCTGTAGACCGTGTGGGTGAAGGAGTCATTGGTTTTTGTGATGAGGACATCTAAGAATGGGAGGGAGTTATTGCTTTCGATTTCCATTGTGAACTTTATATTTGGGTGGAGGTCGTTAAGGTGATCAAGGAAATTATGGAGAGTTTCGGAGCCGTGAGGCCATATGACGAAAACGTCATCTACGTATCTGAACCAGCAATAGGGTTTGTGGTCGAACGTGTCAATGGCTTTAGTTTCGAAGTCTTCCATGAAAAGGTTTGCAAGGACTGGTGAGAGGGGAGAACCCATGGGGGCGCCTTTCACTTGTTTGTAAAAGGTACCTTGGAATAGGAAGTATGTACTGGACATACAGTGACTGATGAGGTTGAGGGTGCCTTTGGGAATTTGGTGTTTGGTTTCGAGAATGTTCAATGTATCTGATAAAGGGATATTTGTGAATAAGGACACTACGTCGAAACTCACAAGGATGTCAGTCTGTTGGATATTGAGGTTTTTGAGGATTTCAATGAAGTGGAAAGAATTTCGTACATATGACGAGGACTGTTCTGCAAGGAGTTGGAGAGTATTTGCAAGGTGTTTAGCAAGATTTTGTGTTGGAGAACCGAAAGCACTGACAATGGGGCGAAGAGGAACATTGGGTTTGTGTATTTTTGGGAGACCATATATGCGGGGTGTGCGTGAGGATTTTTCCCGGGGGATGGATTTTGGCGAGTGATAGTGTGCCGTAGCATTGGTATAAGGATATATTGCTGGAATGAAGGTTGCGTCTGACGTCGTGGATGGTTTTTCGGATGAGGGCCTGACTGGCGCGACCAAGGATGTGTTTGGCTGAGAAGGACTCAGCTGATAGCTGAAGAAACCTCACAACTGACCGCGGAAACCTATCCGAACACACATATATATATATATATATATATATATATATATATATATATATATATATATATCGGAAATAGCTCAACTTGTATACCGAGCATATATATTGAAGAAAGGCAAAAAATGACTCATCTAACTTCATTCTCTTCACAAAAATACCCAAGTTCATATAAAACACCTTTTTTTGTCCCTTGGTTTGCTGAGTTTGTAATTTGTAACCTACCACAATCTGAAGAAATAGGAATTATTATTGGAATCTATGAATCAATAATTTGAATTTTCCCCTGGTAAAAAAAACTTTCTGATTGAACTTTTGTTGAAAAAAGTAAATGCTGAGGAGGCCTTTCTTTTCAAATTCTCCATGAAAGTGTTGATACAGGATTTTCAAAACGTTAGACGCAGGTTTTCAACTTGTTGCTTTTTTTATCAACCCAAGAAGAATTTGTGAGAATAATTGTATAACCTACATACAATCTCTCATAGTTTGATTTATCGATATTTATCATTTTTTCAAGGTCAAAGAATTAATTTATATGATGGACCACGACCGATTCGTGAGCGGGATTCCCCATCCACATCGATGATATCAATCGATTGAACTCGGTTACCCGCAATTCACAACGAGTGAGCTCCAACGTCCTTGACCTTTTTCAACGAATTCAGTATTAGAATCCTACAATATCTATAAAACAAATAGCACTATCTGAGATTTGTATACAGTGCGGTCCATATGTATGGAATAAATTCATTTTTAGCGTTCTCATGTACTATGTGAAAAAAAACTGAGACAGGTCGATTCTTATTCTTAAACTGACGATATACAGTATTAAAATATTATCCCCCTGCAGCACCCCTTCTGAATTATGAGCACCCCCTCGAAACTTTTAAATAGCTGAGGGGGTCGTGTGGCACTTTGTTGGAAAGGGATGTTAGTCCTCTGTTCAGCAATATAAAGTTTTTTAAGTTTGGTGCAATCATATCTGAGAAAATTAATATTTACAATTGAATTAAATGTTCAAAATGACCAACATTATTCACTTCTTGCCAATAACCTGATCTATTAAACAGACCATACCTGTAACACGCTCCTTACTGACCTTGAATCCTGGAAAAAATCTTTGAAGATACCAAAAATTGGGCAAGAAACCAAATAAACGATTGATATGAATCTAGTAGGCTCCTGTCATTTAGGTATTTAAAGTTACTAAGAGACGTCAGTGTCCGAGACTCAAAGAAAAGACATTTTAGTTATGATTGGTTGTGTTAATAGAACAAGAACTCGAAAGGAGGTTTGTGAAATGTTTAATAATAAATACCCTGGTCAACACGTGTCGCAGTCTACAGTTAGCAAAATTGAAAAAAGTTTCGTGAAACTGGACATGTAAATAATATTGGAGAACCAGGTAGAAATGTTCAATTTACTGATGAAAAAAAGTTAGATGTACTTCTAAAGACTGGGGAAAATCCGCATAAGACAACTCGAGAACTTGCCGCCGACAATGATTTAAGTAAATCATCTATTTTGAGAGTTTTGCATAAAGAAAAATACCACCTACAAAGTTCAGTTGGTTCAGGAGTTAAATGAAGATGATCCTGATAGAAAGCAAGAATTCTGTGAATTGATGATGGACAGAATGAACGCAGATTTGCAGTTCATAAACAAAATAGTATTTTCTGATGAAGCGACGTTTCATTCAAACGGAACAGTTAACAGACAGAAGTGTCGATATTGGAGCAGAGAAAATCCTCACTGGATGTATGCGACTCACACTCAATATCCTTAAAAAGCTAACGTTTGGGCTGGTATCATCAACAATAAAATTATTGGCCCTTATTTGTTCGAGGGCACTGCTAATGGCGGGGTTCATCTAGATTTTTTGATTACCATTTTAGTGCCTAAATTACAAATACATTTTCCTGATGTCAATCATACAAATGAGATAGATCGAACTATTAACTACCAACTAGATGGAGCTCCACCGCATTTTGCACGTGCAGTTAGAAATTATTTGAACGAGGCTTTTCACAATAGATGGATCGGAAGACGTGGAACGATCGAATTGTCGGCTAGATCCCCAGATTTGACTCCTCTCGATTACTTCTTATGGGGTTATTTGAAATCTGAAGTATATTTCAATAGACCAAACAATACTGCTGATTTAAAAGTTAGGATAACGGAAGAAATCAACAAAATAACCCCCGAGGTCATACAAAATGTTGTATGAGAATTCCAAAATCACCTCGGTTATTGTCGGTTAATTCAGAAGGGGTGCTGGAGGGGAATTATATTTTCGAACTGTAAATCGTTAATTCAAGAATGAAAATCGACCTTTTTCAGGTTTTTTTCACATTGTACATAATAACGCTAAAAATGAATTTACTCCATACATAGGGACCGCATTGTATATCATCAACAAACGACTTATCCTACTTGAAACGTTCAGCGCCAAGCGCTTTTGCGAAAAATCATAATTTTACGTGTTTTGAATCTGTATATGAAAATAACAAGATATTCGTCCAAGCAAGGGTTATTCTTTACGCCATAATAGGTGAATGAGAAACGTAAGCGTATATACAAAAAATATACAAGGCGCTGAACCTTATTTAATAGGACGAACAATCGAGGTAACTTTGCGAAAATTTAATAGTAGATTATATCACGAGTCAATAACGATAGCCATAGACGTGTTAGCGGCGTGGGAGTAGTATTCCGAGAGATTGATGGTCATTATTGCGAGTAGTATACTCTACTTTATTCACGACCAATTTATTTATCATAAATAAATGATTCTCAATCTTATTCATCTCAATACGAATACAAAAACACTAACTACGCGTTTGACACTGACACTTTGGAGTTTGGTTATATTGTTTCCATGGTAATATTCAATTCGAGAAATTTTGTGATAGGACTACACGAGGGAAATGAAGACTATTACTATTAATCCCTCGCCATCATTCCCTAAGTATAATACTTACATTATGTATTAGTCATAAATAAAGCATCTTACGATTGAAGTTATAGTATTTTTCACAGTAAATGGTATTGGCTTATTAACTGCAATAAACTACCCGATTCTGGTAAAAGATGCAAATGTGCTACAGGGTCGAACTTAAGAAATTTGAATTTTGCATAATTTAGGAGATATAAGTAATTTATTTAAATGTAACAATTCTCTTCTATATTTAGTTCAGTGTCGCTATCGCTATCCTCATCTAAATTAATTATAATTGGCGCAATTGATTTAACAGAAAGGTACGAGTTTTCAACATTTATAACATGACTAACAGAACTTTTCCAACTCTAATTTCCTAATTAATTCTACCACACTACCACTTGAAGTCAGAGAAGTATTTTTCCGCGCACGCTCGATTTAAGTTGGTGCCACATAAGCTCTATGGAATTGAACACGCAGTAGTAGGGAGGTAGTCGTAACACTGTATGTCCCAATTCTTCTGCAATTGTATCACAAACATACGTTTTTTTTAAAGAAAATGACTGCAGCACTTGTAAAAGTTCTTTTCTTGTCATTTGCAGCCATGAAGTTTCGAATCTCCGATTTCGTATTCTTTGAGCCAGTAAATGTTTGCAATTGTCGACTATGATAGCTTGCGTTGTCCATAACTATAACGCTGTTTGGCGGAATGTTGGGTAACAGACAATTTTTAAACCAATCTTCGAAAAGCTCTGCTGTCGTATCTTCGTGATAATCAACACAAGAATCTTTAATATTTTTGGCAGAAAGCCACATAGCGTTTGGGATCCAACCATTTTCTGATCCCGCGTGTAATATTGTGATTCTCTTCCCTTTATTTGATGGTACTTTTGTTTTACACTCATAAGAGGAATCAGACCATCCTTTGGAAGGGGTGTCATGCGTGTCAAACCACGTCTCGTCGAGGTAGAGTATTGGCCGATTTTCAGACCGGTATTTTATTATTGACGTTATATATTCAAAACGCCAGTTTATTAAACGTGTGGATTCCATTATTACTTGTCTCTTGTCAATTTCACGATATTTAAAGCCCATTGCAGACAGAGCTCGCCAAAGAGTAGTGAGGCCACAGTTGATGTGAGTTTCGTCATTGATGAGCCGCTGGTTCAGACTTTTGATTGTGGGGACACGCTGCTCATCGTAAATAGTGTAGATTTTTCGCCTTATCAAATCTTTTTCCCAGTCGTCTAGACTTTTTGTGACACCGGAGTCTTTACGCTTTTTTCTTGATTCCATGGAATTTTCAACAATTCGTCTAACTGAAGTAAGAGGCACCTTCGTCAAATTACTGGTTACTTTTGCTGTAGCACCCGCGTTATATCCTTGCTGAAGTAAGGAACTATACACATTTTTTATAATGATTTTCGCGTCACAAGATGAGTGATTCTTCTTTAACGAACCACTGGAAGAAGCACTATTACTTTTTATCCACGGACGCCACATACTGCCTATTCTGTACGTTGGGGTATAAAATCTTTGCTACTAATGTCTGTAATAACAAATAAATGTAATAAAATTATTGCACGCCGTAACACAAGTGAACACTTCCAATGAAATACAAAGACCAAAATGAACAAGAAGTGTAAGCTGTAATCCTCTACAATCCCTCTCTGAGAAACAAAATTACCTGAATCCGGTCCTGTTACATTTATGATGTGTATCTCGGATTTTACAACTTAAGGGTCTAATTGGTTTTATTATAATCCTTCAGTCAATACCATTTATTGTGAAAACTACCATACGTTATCATTTTCAGAGTCAAATCAGTCTTTTGTACAACGCTTCATTCGTGTACGAAAAAATTGTACAAAGTAATAACGAAAACCTTTAAATTCCTGACACTCATCAAATCATGTCAAAATATCTACGATTACTAAAAAACTGATATTTTCAGCAACTGAATAGATGTTTTCCAATGAGAAAAATGCAACTAAAATGCAAGTCTATTTTGAAATATTCGAAGTTTATATTGCCGAAGTCATTTGTCACCCTGCAAATTTCTGCATTTATGCATTTGCTCGAATGTGGATGACATTGTTCCTTGCTGAGTGGTATTGATACAGGCTTTCATTGTCTATACATATAACTGACTTTATCAAAACCTTTTGTGAAAAACTCATAAGATGGGAAAATATGAAATTAAAATCAAGTTACACGGTTAAACAGTACAATTTATTGCTCTCAATTTTGAAAGTGAGTTAGAAAATGAAAGACAGAAAGAAAATATTGAGATGAAAAATTCGTGAAATATTTGGGGCAAAAAAAATTAAATGAAACAAAAACTGAAGTGAAAATTGGTCGAAAAAATAAAATATAATTCAATTGATCAAAGAATAATATGGCAACAAATTATGAAATATGAAAAGAAATTCGAATGAAGAAATATAATTGAATATAAAATAATAGGAATAAATGTTGAAACCAAGTTTCAATAAGTTGAGTATATCCACGACAATCGCGGGAGTTGTATTCGGGTGATGACTGATAACATTTCGAAATATTGTCGGTTATAAAGACCCAAATTCCTCAAGGTGGAAAAAGGAAGTTGCTACGAATGTGGGGCCATGAGGATTTCGTCGTCAAGCCGAAGTTTATCCATCTTTTGTATGAATGATTTTCACACATTCCGAATTCTGTTGGGGATGAAGGCAGCTTCCTTGAATTTTTGAATTTTTTTTCGAACCAGTTTCACTAATTGTGTATGACCTCGGGTTCAGACCGTTTGGAGCAGTTAATTTCTCCAACCCTGCTGCGCTATTCCTGATTTTGTGGGTTCTTCTCGTTGTGTGTTTTTCTTGTGTCCACACATTCTCAGTTCCAACAGTCTATCATGATGAAGTCAAAAAGTTTTTGTAGTCCCCTCGTTACGGAGCATATTCATGAAAGATGACTATGGAAGTTTGAACAATATCATATAAGAAACATTCGTTCATGGCCAAACCTTTTACACAATTTTTATTATACAGACCAAGATAGCACAATAACCTATTTGGGATCAATAAGGGAAAACGTTAAATCGTTCGTAGGATGCCGGCGGGCGTCCCAATTGTGTCACTAGGAAGCGGAAATGTTACCAAATTCCTACTTCCTAGGACGTCCCCAAGATGTCCTGCATAATCCACCAGTATGAATTTGTTCGTTTCCGTTAACCAGCTGACGAACGTCAACCCTCAGAAGTCGAAACTTGTGCGAGCAATGGATCAACGAGGCCTTACCTTTTAACGTGCGATTACCCAGCACGGTGGACCGGCGAGGATTCGAACCCCGGCCTTCCGCTTGATAGGCAGATATGCTAACCACTACACTACCGAGACCTGGGACTATATGGGATATGTTGGGGATCAAATTATGATGTTCTCAGGAAATCCTGTATACGTCAGAAGGATATAAAGCGGACCTTATCAGGTTAAGCTCTGGATCATTTTCTCTATAAATAAGATGTCCTGTGGATATCCTGTAATATATTGTTTATATTTTTTACCTTTTTTGGCCTCTTTATAGGGGATATTGTGGAATGTAAGGAAATATTGACAAATAAACCGAAATTTATTCATTACTAATGTTCTACAAGTCAAACAAAGACCTGAAAACTCATTCTGGAATATTATATTGATATAACACATACTTCAACACAAATAAAATTCCTAAGAAAATACAAAAAACTTGGGATACAGTAATAAATGTATTATTATATCACAGAAAAAAATGAAATAAACCAACTATCCACTGAAGTCTTCTCTTTTTATCTGTCCCTTCTTTGACATGACGCATAGCCTCATTAATTGTAGCCTCCAACGAGGCTTCTGTTTGACTTTTCACTGATGGTATTTTCCTCATGCCCTCTGAAATCAGAATATTCAGAATTTAGAATGGAGAGCAAGTTATTGGGATTTGATAACTTTTTTCGTGAAATTCATTATCAATTCATTGTGATTGTCAATATGAAGTTGGGATTCTATATTGCTATTTGAGTTTCATTCGAAGTCGTCATTTATGATATTATCAAGCTCCAAAAGTCTATGTTCCTCGTTTGATTCTCATAAGACATAAGACATGAACACGATAGCTCATTTATTTGGGGGTGGCAGGAAATATCGGGTTTGTGTTGAAGAGAGTGTAAAGTTGTAGAGTTTGTTTTGAATTGTACGATTGTTTGATCTTTTATCACACACAATAATTTTCATCACCACAGTGAGAAATAATGTAGTCCTATGATAAACTCAGGATACGTCGAGGACAAGATGAGGATATTTTTACTGGTATTTTTATACATTGCACTCGGAATACGTGGGAAAATCCTGAGCACTCGGTAGATCCTACAATAGCTAACTGTGATGAAATTGGGATATCCTCGGGATCTCAAATGGATATCAACTAACTTTATCCTGTGGAGTGGCTGGCATCGACTTTGGGATAGGGTGGGGATCAGTAATCCAGGATGTTCTGTGGTGCTACATGATCACTATTATAATATCCTATGGACATTCAGGGGATGATTTATGAGAACTCCTTAGGTAAAAATTAATGAAGGAATTGGAATATCCTGAGGAAAATGTGTGCTATCTGGGGACTAGCTATTTTGACAGTTAAATGTGTCTTCATTTTCCAACATCAAGTCATTCATTTCTTCTATGCTAACATAGGAATTCTTCAATTTGGTATATTGAAATACAAAACAACCAACCAGATTTAAAAATTCCTCTGTTACTATTCGAAATAACTGAGTGAAAATAGCAAGTCTGCATAATGAATTTGTGTGAAAGTCTGAGTATGGATTATCATCATTTACATGATATTGTTCAATCATCCATAGTACACTTTCAAAATATGCTCCATCAAGAGGGAAACACAAAAAGTTTTTCATCAAATGCCAATAATATCAGCAGATTGAGGATTAGAAGTATAATTGTGCTATGATTATAAATGTAATTTCACATCGAATTGTAATTTCCAAAAAAAAAATGTTAATTCCATTTGAAATCAAAAACTTGTATGCACTGGCAGGCAAACCGGAAGTGTCATATATGATGGAATATTTGCTGAGTTGTACACTCAAGACATCAAATCAAAGTTCTGAATATAAAACTTCCATACTAAATAACAACGAAGATACAGGGTAACCCGGTATATAATAGAAGAGGGTATATATTTATTTCCCATTCTAGATTCCAGCAGTAAATGTATCACGCCTAACAATCGAAATGGAGAATGCAGAGCGATACACAAATGCTCCAGTCTGTTAGCCATTATACAACACCGCCCAATCAGTTCTCAAAATGCAGATTTGCTGAAACGATCTCGCTGTGGTTTTGAAGGAAGATCACCGAAAGTATGCTGTCCTTCTGAGAATCAGACGAACAACACATCCACAACACCATCAAATCTTGTTAGAGGTATGATCAATTTTTCATTACATGCTCACCTAACCTTACCCTCTTTTTTGTTCGTGTCGTGTGAAAATATAACGTTAGAACCAGCTAGCTTCGAGAGAAAATCTTTATGCACTCACGGTCTGGCACAGTTGAGGGAATTGATTAGTATATGTTCCGGAGTATCCACTTGCATATGTCATCGAGGATCTTTCCGATCCGTTTAATGTAGCTTCTGAATGAACCATCGCCTGTTTATCTAAGTGAAGAACTAGCTCAATTATCTTTTGGCAAGGTTTATACAGTTTGTACGATTCGATATCAGATTTTTGGTCCACTAGGCACTGATGGTGTTGTTTCCGTTCCTTCTGCCATTCGTTCAGCGTTTTTTCCTTCTCGGCTTTTTTTACTGATATAGTGTTACCGTTAGCTCTCTAGTACACTCTCCCCTCCCCCTTCCACCTTAAAACGAATCGGAATTGTGCCCTTTGCCACCAGTAGTACCCTCAGTGAGGTCGTAATGTAGGCACATGACGACGTCGGAGCGAATTTTTGCTGTGTGTTCTCCAGCATTTTTTGTACCAATCTCTCCTCAACACTCAGATTGGTTCACCATATAGGAATATGGAGTGTTCTACTCCACATGAAAATTTCCATTTCTCAGTGGAGGGTCCCAGAATATTTGGCATAAGTCGCAAATATTGGACATTCTTTGGCTCTCAAGACATGTACTCCAGACGTCCATTTGTCGTTCAAAGCCACTCCAAGTTAGAAAGTCGGCCTGGATAACGATAATGTATTTCCATAGAAAAGTTAATTACCGGTTCGAACAAGATACCTTCTAATTCGTACTATGAGTATTGAATGTATAGTGAAAATGTGATAGTCGAAAATTGTCAAATTCGAGTTGAAGAAGATATTATTGTTACGATATTTCTTTGGGTTCGTTAATTAAAACTACCAACAACACTCACTACTTTTATTACAAGTTTTTATCACAACACAATACAATACAATCGCTTAAATTGCTCCGCTAACTTTCCAACGCTCGGTACTAAAACTCTCTGTACTAAAAATTCTACACTTCGATTCCTGCACTTAGCAATAACAAAGCTCTCTCCACTAAGCTAGAAAATCCGATTTACTATCTGCTAAACTTGCTCATTAGCTCTCAATACTCTGCTAAACTCTCTCTGCGAATAAACTCTCTCTTTGAATGAAAATTATCCCCTCTCGCGAAACTTCTCCTTTTTTCTGCTTACGCCTACGGAGAATCTTCGAGTCAAATCCCGGTAATCGAATATTCCAGGCGTGACGAGAGCTCCTAAAAAAATGACGTTCGCTACGACGCGACCCCTCATTAGCGTTTACGATCGTCAGGGCCAGCGCTAGGAGATTCCTAACAATATCCCCCTCTCAATTTTGATCTTCCCGATCGAACAATATCTCGTTATTCCCATTGTAACATTTGAGTCACGTTGGGTGTACCAATTTTATTTTTGCTCTAGGCCTATGTTGAACCCTGTTCACCACCTACTTTCGGCGCTGAATCCCGGTGCAGGTTTTTCCGCTAGTACGTACATAAAAAGGACGCTGATTGCGGCTGATTACCTGTTAGTTAGAAAGCAGATTTTGTGAAGGCAAGATATCCAGTTCATCCTCCGATGAAGAATTTGTTCTACTGGAAAATGTGTTTGTGCGATTTCAAAGACTAAGGCAAGGAATACATCGAGTGAATCGAGAGCAAGTAGTTTATGGAGAATATCACCACGTGTTTCTAACTTTGAAAGAACACGAAGAACGGCCCTTGTGGAAACAGCAGATATCAGAGTTTCGACATTCATTTTTCTAATAATAATCACCCAAAAATCTACGTCTGCCTCCGACAACAAGCAACCAAAAATTAAAAATTCATTCCGGCGCTCATTAATGCTTGTAACAAATTCCGACACGCTTTGTCTATGTCCACCGGTATTAAAAAGTTTAAATGAATTATCAACGCTTATAGGCGCGTGCTACCAGTAAGCAGGAAACCTGCTTTTTTGTGTATGTATACTTCGGTTATTCTTCTCAAACTGTTAACACTGATGACCCTTGGTGACCTTGACCTCGCGGGTGATTGTGACCTTGGCGGCATCCTGACAGGTGAGTTGGATTTTGGGAACATTCTCACCTTGCAATCTTCCAAGAAATGTCTTGATCGTCCACATCTATAACATTTTATCTGTGGAATCCTCTCCCTGCAGTCTTTAATAAAATTCCCTGGCCTTCTACATCTATAGCAAATCCTCTGTGTCAGTTTCACCCAACAGTCTACTAGAAGATGTCCTGGTTTTTTACATCTGTAGCACGTTTCCTTCTTCTGGGTGCTCATTCCCCTTATCAAATATTTGATTTCCTCCAAAACTTTCTCGAATGAACCATTCGCTGAGCTAGATCTTTGTTCGGGATCGTCAATTGTTACCGCTCGCACTTTCGGCCTTGGGGTGTTGAAGGCCACCTCCACTTCTAGCGAACATACCAAGGCATCGCTCCCCCTTTTGAAAATTGTCAGTCGCAGAGTTCTTTAGATTTCTGGGTCTCTTAGTCCGTCAGTAAATACCTGTACAGCCAACTGCTCCTTGAAATCTTTGGGCGCTTCTGGGTACGCCAGCTGGATTAGACGTCAAACAATTGCCTCAAATTCTTGCAAACTCTTACCTGATTTTTGTGTTCTCGAAGTTGATCGCCATACCTCAACTCTAATGTAGAAATCAGGTCCTCATATTTATTCTGCTGTTCTATGGGTATCGTCTGCAATATTCCTAAAGCTGGCCCTCTCAAAGGTACTATGAGGGCCGTAGCTTTTTGTTCTTCGCCTCATCCATTGGTCCCTGCCGCAGCCTCAAACTGTCTACGATATATAGCCCAAAACGTCTGTCCGTCAAAAGTCGTCATCGTCTGTTTTCCTGACGTCTTCCATCAGTTCTTCTTTTAGTTCTTCCACTTCAGTTTCATGTAACACATGATCGAAGAACCCTTCCTGATGTTCTAGAACTTTCTGGAAGTCTGCTTTCTGTTGTTTTTCTATTTGCCCCAATTCATTCTTTTGTATTTCTAGAATTATCTGGAGATCTTCTCGTTCTTCGAAAATTTTCTGAGGTGCTTCTTCCCGTTCTTTCTTTTCATTTTCGAGAATTTTCTGGAGTGCGTCTTCTCGATCTTTCTTTTCATCTTCTCCTTCTTTCTTTTCATCTACCACCTACAGGCCCCTAACTCTGGTTCCTATCACTAGAGGACAGCCCCCCCCCCCACAACCGACCCCATTCGAATAGGGGTCAAGGGCAAGGTGGAGCGGCCCAAACCGATGGACAGCCCAGTGATAACTCAGGCAATGACAATGGACAACGTTCTGAGTGGACCGACGAATTGAGAGACGACCTAATGCGGTGCTACAAGGGGATACATGGCGAGAATGCTTGCTCTATGGTGCGTGGCACACCAAGAGCATGACGCCTTCGCACAAAAGCTTATGTTTCCCATCTTCGTTACCGTGGCTATGTATGTGCCCCACCAAGGCCAGTTGAGCAGGCGGTAGAAATACCGCCAGTGCGATTGGTGGGGTAGAGGGTGCGCCTGGAAGCACCAAGAACCCAGAGCATCGGGACCCAGAGGATGCTTCACAAAGTGAAGTCCCTCAGGCCAGAACAACTGGCCCGAGTGGATGCAGAGGTTCGTAGTGCCCTTACAGAAGAGGCCGACATCTGGCAGATCAACTGTGCCGTGTATGAATCTGTTAGGCTCTTTCTGAGAGAGAAGAGGATGACATACCCTTCGACCCCTACAGGAAGCAAGAACAGCGCATGCACAAGATGGAGACTAACATCAAGTCGACGAGACAACACGCACCTCGTATCCAATGTGTGATGGACTACTTAGTGGCTCAAAAACCATTAACGCGTGCAGTGCAGCAAATTGCTGCAAAACTGCGGGGATCCCATCACAAATTGAATCGAGGGGTGCTGCTCACCATCAAGCAGCATTGCCTCGAGAGGATACGAATGCTGGTGACTGCAAAAAAGTCACTAGTGAGGCGGGCGAGGGCTTTCTCAGAGAACAAACAGTTCCGCGAGGAACCCTCTCGCTTATTCCGATTGCCTCCTCGTGTTGTGGATATTCCGCCGACCGCTGATCGGGTGGAATCCTTCTGGAAAGGTATCTACGAGCATACGTAACCACTCACCCGAGACACTCCAGCCCTGACGCAGTTTGAAGCTTTCTGTAGAAGGCTTCAACAGCCTGAGCCCGAAATACTGCGTCAATCGATAACCACGGATGAAGTTCGGAGAGCTCTTGAGGGTTCAAAGAACTTTGCTGCTCCAGGCCCTGATAGCCTCAGTAACTATTGGTGGAAAAAGTTATCGAGCACCCACCACCATTTAGTCAGAATATTCAGTTCTTGGCTGAATGGAGAGCAGCTGATACCAGAATGGTTTGTCGAGGGCATACTCGAATACGTTTTACAAGATGTTTACACGCATCTTGTACATGCGTACTCTCCAAGCAGTTGACCCAGTGTTCGAACGGATATATGAGCAAAAAGGGTCAAAAAGGGGTTCCGCGGGCTGTAGGGAGAACTTGCTGATCGATATATGCATCACGCAGGACTCCGTGCAGTATAAGCGGAATATTTCTATGGCCTGGATCGACTATCGCAAGGCATTCGATACTTACTCGAGTGCCTTGCGGTAAACGCTCAAATTGTGAGATGAACAACTGATGACGCTCTGGGGGACCTGCATCAGGGTACAAACAGAGCCGGTCATCATAAGAAGAGGTATTTTTCAGGGAGATTCCCTTAGTCTCCTTCTCTTCTGCATCTCACTAATGCCATTGTTCGTTGCGTTCGGGGAAACCCGGGGATATAACTGCGGCACCCCTGGAAACCGGAAGCATGAGGTCATTCATCTTTTTTATATGAACGACCTCAAGTTCTATGCCTCTGGAGAACGGGACCTATAGCAATCCCTCAGGGTAGAGCAGAGGAGTTCACGCATGCTGTCGATATGGGGTTCGGGTTTGACAAATGTGCACTGGTTCATCTCAAGAGAGGACGATGCGGGGATTTCGCTGAGGATGCCCAATTCGTAGACGGAAGCATTCTACATTATTTGAATGCCGGAGAGACATACACCTATTTGGGTGTGGAACAACGCCACACCCAAGAGGTAGACTCGATGAAAAATGCTCTCCGTGGCAAGTGTAGACAGAAACTACGGCAGATCTGGTCCTCAGAGCTGTCGGGCGAAAACAAAGATTTTCCCACCAACATGCTTGCCATTCCGATGCTACTCTACTCCTTCGGAGTAGTCGAATGGACTCAGGAAGAGTTGCGGCAAATTGACGTTAAGACTCGTAAAATTGTCCATATGCACAAAAGCATGCATCCCAAATCGTCCGTTCCACGGTTATATCTCTTTCGACAACAAGGGGGCCGTGGACTCTTGAGTTTAAAGTGTGAATGGTACTGGATGGAACCTGTAGAATCATCAGGAGTTTGGATCCCCTACACTGCATGGTTCGACACCATGAGCATGCAGGAGTCGGAGCCTTTTTATTCAAGGCAGCAAGGCGCGCTGCTGATGAACTTTTTATAGTCTTCGACACCGAGCGGGTTAACCAACTCTCTGTCACTGAGTTGGTTCCCACACGGAGAAAATCGCACATCAAGGCTGCGGAGAATGCTAAAATGCTGCAGCTGCATACAGACCAGCTCATGCATGGGTCTTCTTTAAGAACATCGAGGACCATGGCTTGTCTGTTAGGCTGACATTTGCCTTCCTCAGGTGAGGTGAACTGAAGTCGGAAAATGAAGGGTTCATCATGGCTTGCCAAGATGGTGTCTTCAACACCCTTGTCTACCGGAGCCGCGTGATGGGGATAGAGGTCCCTGATACTAGATGCAGACAGGCGCCCGAGACTTCGATGCATTTGCATCTTATTCAGTTTATGCGGTCTCGGCCTATATCCATCGCCATAACGCGGCCTTACGAGTGCTATACTATTTTCTTCGGATATTTTATTCAGGGGATATTGAGTCCGTTGTGGAGAATGAAAGGTGTCGAATTTTTTGGAACTTTTCATTCCCCACCCACAGGCAATAAGCCTGATATAGCCCTTTGACCACCAAAGTGAGACGATATTCGTTATTGAGTTTTCGGCCCCTGCCGAAACGAATATCGTCCGAAAAGAGGAGGAAAAACGGACAAAGTATCAGAATTTATTTTAAGAACTTCGCAGGCTCCACCCGGATTATTCTGTAAAATTATTGGTTCTGATTATAGGTGTTCTTGGTGGTTCCAGACCAACGCTACTCTCGGAGCTCAAGACCATACCGGCATGCCGTAATGCGGCAGAGATCTTGGCCGGCCGCATGCAGAAGGCCGTTATTCTCGGTTCGCTGCGTCTAGTCAGGACTAACGATTCCCGGAGCCAGTGATCTCTCACCCCGCGGTGCGGAAAGTGGTTATTGGCTTATGACACTAGCGTGCTCGCCCACTGGGTCGGAGCAGTGGGGAGTACGAACCCGACTAGGTTTGTTTACACGAAAATAGCAATAATAATATATTGATCGATACTAAAAAGATCTATATTCTTTTATGTGTCGTTGAATATAGTATTATTACTAATATATGAAAAACAATTGTGAAACACGTTATGATACGGAAAAATTGAAGGAGATTCTTTTTTGCAGCAAATTGTTTCGTAACTTCCGATTTTAACGGCTACTCCACCGGCAAAGTTGAGGTACTGTTCTCTCGAAGATGAGAAAAGAAACTTCTGGTGGCGATTCAACCTGCAGGTTGAGGTTTAAACTCGACTACATAAAATGCATATTCGTAAAAAAATCCACGTCCACCACGTTCTCTCGAAAATGAGAAGAGTCTTTTGATGACGAATAAACTTTGCGGGTCGATAAAAGTTCCTACAGGTTGGGTTGTACAGAGAAATTGAAACTCCATATGTGGTGGGGTTCCACCTCTGAAAGTATACGCCAAAAAACAAATTCTATTATGTATTACGCTCTGTTTCAGTTTCAAGTATTTTTCTCTTCCAGATGCATACTGTAAAAATTGGCTCAAATGATCTGTCACTGCGAGCTGGCAGATTTGGTTCAAATTATCGAAGGGAAGTGGGTGAGTGAAACAATTGTCACGGGGACAAGAGGTTATCAGGTCGGGTGAGAAAGTATATATACCTACTAGACATCTCCATCTCCATTTGGTAATTTGATGGTTGAAATCGGTCTGCAAGTCTGGAGTATGCCATTTTTCGCCTAAATTACGGCGAGAAATTAAGAGAAAACTTGTTTTCGAGAAATCAAAACTGATTAACGATAAGTACCACGGCTTGAATAAATATGTTTTTTTTTTTAGCGAAGCCAGCTGATAGTCCACTATTACCGACAACCCAGGTTTGTGGTATCGAAAATCCAGATAAAATTTACGGTGGCAAAGTAGCAGGTCTATATGAGTTCCCTTGGATGGCGTTGATAGCATACGAACGGAGTAAGTTAAAAGCTGAAATGAATTCTTCCATTATTCAGTTGACTTGCCTCTACAAACTTATACCCTTAAAAAGTACCGTAAAGCCGGTCACTCATTCGAATCATAGTCACGATTGAGGTTGGTTGACCTTACATTTTGATAATTAGCTATACATTTTAATATTGAATAGTTTCTTCCATTCATTCACTTGGATGTGAAAAAATAAATGTACAGAATATGAGAATAGTTATTTATGATATAAGTGCTAAACTGATATTTTATTTTGTGAGAAGGGAAGTTTTGGGACACGACGCCGAAGGCGGAGTGTTCCATCCCTCCAAACAAATTCGAATCACTTTTAGCGGGTATATCATACACTATTCTTTCTACAAACACCATTTAAAGTCTGAATTAACGCATACCTATTTTACATTAATTAACTGATAAAATATTAATCTCGAGATTATCAGTTTTGAATCCAATTTCATCTAATCTATTCATGAAGTTGCCAAGGTAATCAAAAACAGAATTTGTTGATTTGTCTTTGTTGACAACTAACGTCAATAAATCACGAATTATTCTTTCTCGTTTCTTCGTTCCTCGATGGAAAGTGATCCAGAAAATGAATTTCTACCGCCGGAAATTGAAGAAGCTGCCAATAAAGCTGCTTTTTAATCATTGCCTAGTGGTCTCGGTAGTGTAGTGGTTAGCATATCTGCCTATCAAGCGAATGGCCGGGGTTCGAATCCTCGCCGGGCCACCGTGCTGGGTAATCGCACGTTAAAAGGCCTCGTTGATCCATTGCTCGCATAAGTTTCGACTTCTGAGGGTTGATGTTCGTCAGCTGGTTAACGGAAACGAACAAAAAGTCAAAGCGAAAGTACAAGCTTTCATACGATCGTTTCTTGAAATGGTGTGATCAGAAAAATGTCAGTGGCAAGGAGGAGAAAAAGTGCTTCTTGCATACTTTGAAGAAAAGTCCAAAATTTGGAAATCGTCAACGCTTTGGTCGAATTACTCTATGTTGAAGTTGATGATGAACATAAATAATCATGACATAAGCAGATATTACAAGCTTCTGGCTTTTTTGAAGCGACCATGGAGTTTCTTATCATAATTTTAGTTCCACTAATCGTACGTTTAATTGAATAAACACTTCATTTTGAATTGTTTTTATATTTTCTCTACAAATAAATCACTTTTAGCACTAGTGCTAAAAATGATTTACTTTAAACACCAGTGTCATAAAATGGCATCTTAGACACTGACAACATGGGCCAAAAATTATTTTTTTACTGACGTTTGTAAAAAATATATATATGAATTCTTGGATTGAGAACTATAATTATTATATTATGAAGGGGAGCCTAGGTTAAGGTGTCGTTATGGCTGCTATATTGTTTAGTTGATACTCACCTCAATATTGTCATATATTGCATGTTATGTGGTGAGAAATAGCTATTTGTATAACAACGATGCTACTTTTCGTTCCGAAGATGAAGCTAACTGCCTGACGCGTAGTATTTCGACTATCAACATTCTGATTCCTGTCGAGGGTTGCAGCTTCCTCTGCGAGTAGACCGAAGATGATTCTGGTTCGCGGTGGGTCATTTCTCATGGCTTAGAGGTGGAATGGGTTTATCTCATTTCGAGTGAAGGCTAGATATTCCTTAAAAATCTCACCACACTACCAAAGAGTAGGGGGACGATCTTCGACACATCTGCCCTCATGAGGTTGTTCACCCCGAACAACTTTTTGAGTGTTATTACAGTTCATGAGTGGTAATGGTTCGGACCTGCTGGAATCTGCATTTGTCTTCGGGTGATGACTGAAGACGAATGCGGATACCAGTGATCGAAACGTCGCGTCTCGTTCCAAAAAATTCATTTGTATAGACGAAGAAAGTCCGAACCTTCTACCAATCAGCAAGGAACATTATCAGCCACATTAAAGCAAATCACAATTCATGTACTGAATTCCTTGTCGTGTTGTTTCAATACGACGATGAATTTGCTTTTGGAGTGGGTGAAGTTGAACTGCATCACTTTCCTTGAAACTTGACCAACATCATGCCAAAACCTCACCTCCATCACATAACTGGTGAGTTCACTGGGATATGGCTGATTCATGTGCGACTCTTGTAGCGATTTTTTTGCTGAAACTTGTGCAATTTCTGACAGAAGTCATGTATTTTCACCCTTCAATAAATGGGGGGTTGAAAAAGGAGGGACATATTCCAACGAATTTCATTTTCCTTCCATCGTTTAAGTTCATCACACAGATCATCACTTTCTTCCCTAGTAACACAATATATTGTTGTAATTGCTTCTTTGTTTTTCCAGACGGCAGTAAGCCAGATTTTCGTTGTGGTGGTGTTTTGATAAACTCAAGATATGTTTTAACTGCTGCCCATTGTGTTAAAAATAAGCTCCCAAAGAAATTATCGAAAATGTAAGTGCCTCTATTCTCTATTGAGTTTTACTGCTTTTTCTTCCATTCCCAAATTTTTCAGAACTGTCTATTTTCAATTGCGGGAGTAAAAAATACACTAACATCTTCAATAATTTGACAAATTTAAAAAGCACATATAAATGTACGGGGGTGGGGGAGCTTTCCATGAATCGAATCCACTATCATATCTCAGTTGGGATTCTGGATGATAAACTTTGCTAGGGTGTAGATATGCGACATTACTTTTATCGTTCACTTCATCACAGAGTTACATCGAGTTACATTATTTAATCCTAAGCATTCTGATCCGCTTAACACGAATCCGAAGTCAAATTTCAAAATAATTTGGGTAATTTTCACGTCTAAACTATTTGTGAAATATGACATACATCCCATTGGAATTGTTACATTGACTGTTTGGCCATGATTGTCATTTCTTCAGTCATCTGATTTATGTTGTTGATTCTCATAAATTAGTCGAGATGTTTTCGTGATATTTCTATAACAGATAAGGTCGCCCTTCCAAACTCTTAATGCAAAATATTCTCCCCACACTAGAGAACAAGCGTTTATACAAGCATCGACAAATAAACGTGTTCTAGAGATCAATTACCCCAAAACCAAACTGATATTACACAAGACATAGTGCACAAGAATTCCCGATGCTGTTATGAATGATATAGACCGGGAGGTGACGTCACTTTTTTATCAGTGATTTATCTGCAACTCAAATGTGATTAATTAGAGAGTTTTACCATTACTGTACTCCAAATCGAAAGTCAGCCGGCGCGACCGTGGTGGGCGTGGGCGTGGGAGGCGGCGAAACTCGCTGAAAAAATCTCAAAAAAAAGTGATTGATCTCCACGTGAAACTTTGTTATAGTGTAAATTATTCATGATCATGGGTGAAAATAGGCGTCAGCCACGTTCCCGATGGTGGAAACATCGTCAGTCAGGCCTTTGAAGTGGTCGGAAAAATCGGAAAATTGAAGTGACCGATCTGCACGTGAAATTTTGAAGGATGATTATTGTATCCAAATTGAACATGAAAATGGAAGTCAGCCACGTTGATAGTGGTGGATTCTGCGTCAGTCAGGCGTCCAAAGTCAAGGGCAGTGACCAGCTTCTTTTGGCGCGCTGTATCTAAGCAGTTCGACTGACGCATATTCCACCGGCACCGTGCCGGCTGACGATTATTTATCGAAAGTACATAACAATTACATGTTTATATATCAATTTTGAGGTGATATAAATCACTAAATCCAACTTTTTGAATATTGATTATGACTATTCTTTCAAATTTGAAAATTATTTTCAGTGAATGTGTGATGTCTTCATTATTTATACGCAGATGGAAATATTATAACAAAGCCTACTCCTGCAATATAGTCAATACAACCAGATGCAATAAAGTTAAGTTATCTATATTGTACGTTTGACTCAAATACATTGTTTGTTTCACTTTGACAAATATATTTTAGCTCAATTTTATATCAAGTCCACTGGTGATATGTTAGAGTTACTAGTTCAAATACGTTTTGATTGATATTATTATAAATGAATCACCGAAGGGATTTATGGAAGTTGAATAGATTATCCATCTGAGACAAACAAACAATATAGTTACTTTAACTATATTGCATATACGAAGGTAGTAGTCCATACTCAAAGTGGAAGACCAATTTTAGTGAAAGAATGGAAACACGAAGTCATCTCCATAACATATTTAATTCCTACAGGAACAGGTCCTTGTTAAAACATGTTTCGAACATATATATTTTCATCTGCATTTGAGTACAAACGGAGAAAAAGTTAGGAGACCAAAAACTACATATTAAACATAATTATAACTAGTATCTTGAACCACCTCAGATGACGGAAAACTCATCGATACAATAGGTACTTGCTAACTCCGATGATATCATATATCATGTTTATTGACGAAGAATTGAAATCGGGCGATCATTGTGTGATGTGGTGAAAACTTGAAGTTGTAAGTCCAAAGTCGAAATAATGCACTGAAGATTCCATTGATGCATTTTGAAATTATTAAAGAAACACCAATTCATCATCGCAGATTGCTTCTAATCGGATTCTGTCTCCCAGACCCTTGCGTTTGGCAAGGAAGTGTGGACTTTTCGAGATTTCTCTCCGTTGCGTGTTTTGTTTTGTGTTCGCACATTCTCACTTCTGATAGTATCCTAGTTTTTCCTATGTAGGATTTGCCGTACTTGAATGGTATCCGATGAACGCAATTGTTGGTGTCAATTTTTTTATTCGTATGTCGAATTTTCGTGCGTATTGTGTTTTCTGATCGGACACAAATTCCGGAGTTATGTTTCCTTTCTATTCTCTTCTGATTCACGCCGTAAAGATATTCTAGAAAGGCGTCCATGATTCCATTCTGAAAACGTGTCATCGACGTATCTCAACCACAGGCGGGGCTTGTTCTTGGCGTGTTCGATAGCAGAAGTTTCGAACCATTCCATGTAGATATAACCGGTTGTAGTGGGTTTTTTGCTCCGTGGAAGCCGTCTGACCTGTCTTTCACAACCAGATCTCCGGAAAGCACCTCAGCCTCTAGGGCTTATTGCGCTTTGCTTCCCTATATTTCATGACACCCATTCCAACAGCCTTGTTTCCTGCAGGTTGATTGCTGGGTGTTTGTCATATTCTTCTGGATGCAGAATTGGTTTTCCATATATTTGTTGCCTTTTGTGATCCAAAGCCTCACATTCGCAGAGTACGTGTCGAGCTGTTTCCGTCCCTTTGTTACATTGTCTGCAGCTAAGGTCGCAGTTGTACAGCCCTGTCTTGTTCAGGTGTCTTTTGAATGAACAGTGTCCAGTCAGTAGCCCTGTTATAATCCTTATCTGATTCCTGTTACACTGAGGCAGTCTTCAGTCTTTTTCTCCAACGGTCCTTTTATGAAAGTTCTCCCGTTAGCACTGCTAGGTAGATTTTCCCAGTAATCTCTGTGTTTTGTTCTCACCCAATTCCTTATATGATTCCGTACCATCGTTTTATGTACCCCCACCGCTGGTTCGGGTCCAGTATATGGTGTCGATGATCCTTGCCTTGCAAGCTCATCAGCTTTTTCATTGCCTGCGATACCTGAGTGACCTGGCACCCATTGTAGCGTGAGTCTATTATCGTCTGCCAGATTTTTCAGTTCCTAGCGGCATTCCCATACCAGTCTAGATGTCACTCTGGGGTTTTTCAATGCCCTAAGTGCAGCTTGGCTGTCCGTGAAAATATTGATCCTCCCATTTTGTTGGGACCTCAGATTGATTGTTCTCGCGCATTGGAGTATAGCATATATTTCTGCTTGAAAAACAGATGTGTATTGTCCGAGCGGGTGGCTGTACCCTAGGTTCCTCCCCGCACAATATACACCGGCCCCTGTACCATATTCCGTCTTGGATCCATCTGTAAACCAGTTGCTCCAGCCGGGCTTGATTTCAGGAGCATTGTCTTTTTGCCACTCTTCACGATCTCCTATCATTACTGTTGTAGTGGTGATCTCATCTCCTCCTCAGGCCTTGACTCTTTCCAAAATTTCATCGGACCATCTGGAGTACTTCAAACAACGAGGAGTTTGCAGAATTCCTAGAGCTGATGATCGGTGTGTCCATCTTAAGGATATTCAGGAGCCCGTAGAGGTGGACTGGATTGCTCTACGATAAGGCGTTAGTGTTTCAGACAAGGAGAGTATAATTTTGATTCTCACAAGTTTTTTTCCTATCTTGAGTAATTGCTAATATTTTACTATATTTTCTCAGTCTGCCTTACCGATCAATTTCGTCAACAAGTCCAACATGCACGACCAAAAATCAATATTCAATTGTCTCAGGCAACTCACGAGATCTCGATTTGAAGGTCCTCGACTTCGTGAGTTGCTACTCTCTAAAACAAACATTCCATTATGACCTTGGCACATAATCATATGTAATGACCAATGAAGATTTCAGTGAATTTTTTGATGTTTATAGTAGGAGAGCCCACGATGGTAAATCGGGATTTACTCGAGCATCATAGAGACCTATTGGGTTGCACAGCTTAGACGATAAAAAGAAAAAATGTTATATAAAGTATATCGTTTCATCGGATGGGGGAGCGGCTTTAGACTTTCAAAAATGTAAAAAAAAAAGTTGTATGGAAATACTCGAGCGCGTCAGATATTGATATCATCTATGCACTACATATTTTTAAAAATGTACGTATGTTAATCTGATTGTTTCCATGGTGGGGGCGGTCGTACTTGAGGGTTGAAAATGAAAAAATCTCGAGCGCGTCAGATTTTCTGAGGGGATGTGAACCTAAAATAAGCTCTTACATAATAATCTGACGGTTTGGATGTGACGCAGACTCGCGGCTGTTATTAGAATGTGAAATAAAAATCGTAATTTTGAAATACACAAGCGCGTCAGTTTAAGATATATATATATATATATATATATGGTTCAAGTTTACTCCCTGATGATTATCTGAAGGGATTCACCTATTCTGCCAATTTGATTTTTTTTTTAATTTCGTTAAATCATTTTACTAAAGTTATTGAAAATCTCAGGAAAAAACATGCGAATAAAAAAGTGTATGTTTTTTTCAGTAGAATACTTGAATTCATAAGAAAACAATCACAAGCAATTGATTTTTTATAATTTTCTAAACGTTGGATATACGTCGTGAACAATATCATGCCACGAACGAGTCTGTGAGATCAACTATCATGGCATCATGGCAACAGAAATCAGTGTGGGGACGGAGTGAGAGAGCAATAGATAGAGAAAGATGAGAGAGAAATAGAAACGTGGAGAGGGGAATATAGGCATCACGTAGCTGCACGCATTAAACTTCATCGGCGAATTTTTATTATTTTGGCTTGTGGAAATCGTCAGATTACCTATATATTTTTTGCAATTCTTGAATTATTCCCTTCGAAATAAAAATAGAATTAGCCACGTTCGAGAATGTCGAGATGACGTTTTTTTTACAACTTTTTAGTCCTCCTCCTTCTTTAGGTCACTCTCGAATTGTCAGATTAGTGGAATATAGACGTTTCAGGATGTAACTACCTCACCCTACATCTGACGCGCTCGAGAATTTCAGATAAGCAATTTTTTTTTACTAATCTGATCCTTTATCCTTGAAGGACGGCCATATATATATAGGGCTCATATATGGTGGAAGTACTTAACCGGGTACAAGGTATCCCCCTGTATATTAATTTGCCGCGCTTTAGTAAATCCCGAAATCCCCGCTTGGGCTCCCCTATTATTAGATTTCATCCACCATTTTGATTTCTGAGTGATTTTATATTACAGTGTGAGTGTTCGTCTTGGAGAATATAACACAGAAAATACCACTGACTGTATTGGACGAGAAATCTTCAAACGCTGCGCACCACCTCCTCTGGATATACCGGTCGAAGAATCCATACTGCATGAAGAATTCGAAGCATATGATATCAATCGGTACCACGATATAGCTCTACTGAGGTTGAATAAGGAAGTTCCTTTTTCAGGTGAGAAAACAATTTGATCCTATAAACGACAAGTGAAAAATATCGATATCAATTTTTCGTGTTTGAGCACATTATTTTGACAGCAAATTATTTTCAATGGGAAATGTTCTACCAATCTGGAACAGAAATAAATCATTTAATGTCTGAACATCAGTTGGGTATCCATGAAAAATCCAATATTGTTTCATATAAATGTTGAAATGAGGAAGACATTCATAGGAATTCATGAATCATGATAATAGATATACTCTAGAATACGAAAATACTATTCAATTCCTCTACAACTTGGGGAAGATCCATGTGTGCCCAGCTCGGATAGAGAGATCGTGGGTTCGACCCCCCGATGAGACAGAGATTCTTTTGATATTTTGTGTGTCATTTATAGATTTGAAGTAGCTATAAGAAGTTGAGGGATTCAATACGACTTTTAGCTGAGTAAAGAAACTGTTATGCATCGTGTTTCCATCTGACAATGTTGCTCACTTTAAAATATATAACTTGGTTTATGAGAATCATATCAATAGATTGCTAGATAAACAAAAAGTCATGTTATTTCACGCGGCTGTCTTTGATTTCACCATGAATTTTCAGTTTTCGTCAAACCGATTTGTCTACCAACAACGGAATTCATTCAATCGAAGACTACAGCTGGAGAGGAAGTCTGGGTAGCTGGTTGGGGTAGAACCGAGAATGGAACGGAAAGTCCCGTGAAACTGAAGTTGTTGGTGAGTACATTTTTGAAAATTTTTATTGTTCTCAAGTTCAAACCACTGGAAGGATCCATTTTTTATAAGTTGGAGATGGATATCAATATAACTGTCGTTGTTTTTAACGTTTCAGAGTTGAACAATTTCATCACCAGAGTTCTGAAGCAATGATTCATTTCTAAATACTGTCTTCAAGACGCTGAAACAAATTTCACATCATTTTTCGGAAATTCGAAACTGAACCGTTTCGAGCATAGGTATATTTATTAAAACTTCATCGATTATTACAAGGATTCGCTTCTGAAATTGATGACAGTACTTGAGCAACACCCTGTATGCTCTATGAAACACGACTTCCCAATCGATGATTGAAGTGCAAAACCCCATAAGTTTTTTTTCTAACAATACCATTGAAAACTATGAAATGCACGCATATATGACTTTTCATTCCCAAATAATATGGAGTTAAAAAAAATTATAATCGTTCTGATCAATCATATTTGTATCGTCTTCATGTCTACTGTGAAATTGAACGGAAAGGACTTGGGGGAGGGGGGGTTGCACGTTAACCATCGCAATACTCGTTATCCATGGCAATAACATAATGAATGGAAAGAGTCCATAGGATCTTCTCAGTAATTTTGTTTTGATTGGTTGTGTTCGATCAGATGATTTCAAATTGAGTGATGTCATTGGATATCTACTTAAGCAAAAAAATTTCAACATAATCATTTGACTAATACTCAAATAATTTATCCGCAATTAAAATGGAAACTAACATGGAGCAACAATCTATTTAGGTACTTTGTAGTGTAGGAATTGAAATATACAAAAATTTACCAAATATCCTGAAGAATTATAGTAAAGTCAGATTCAAAATTATTTTAAAAAATACTTGCCACGGTATGCTTTGAAATTTCTCCTCTCAATATTTCATTCTGTTTCTATTTTATGACCAACTTATTCTTTCTGTTATTTAGTTACTTTTTTATACTTGTACGTATAGTCAAGTTGAATCCCCTCATAAACAAGAAACACATGTTTCTTCTGAAATAAACCATTATTAAATCAGATGGGAAATAACATCACCAACCAAGAAGAAAACATTATTTAAAATCTCTAACTTGGTAGTTTCAGAATATTCCGATCAGAACTTTCTAAAATCTCATCACCCATTCTTATCTTTCATCTCACTTCTTTTCAGTTATCTTGCTCTTCTTCGTGAATCTGATTTTTTATCGTTCTTTCTCACTGGATACCGGAATAACTGGTGGTCGGTCACATCCGTTACTAATAAAAAGTTGGATACGGTTATCTATGGCAACCGTTGCCATCGTGGCCCTTTTCCATAGCAACCGTTGCCATGAAGTTTGGCAATGATTTTTCCAGCATCTATTACAACATTGTGATGTTATCCATTATTTTTCAGGTACCCATCTCAGATCCGGCAAACTGTTCTCTAACTTTCAGATACGAAGCCGGCGTCAACCTCACCGGAGCGCAGCTATGTGCGGGCGGTGAGAAAGGAAAGGATTCCTGTGGTGGTGATAGCGGCGGTCCTCTGATGAACTACTATGTGAATTCGAAAGGCGAAATCAATTGGTACTCCATTGGTATCGTTTCGTTCGGTTCGACAGCATGTGGCAAGGAAGGGTGGCCTGGGATTTACACCAGAGTAGGGGAATATATGCCTTGGATAGTTAGTAAATTGCGACCGTGATAATAACAATAAATATGACTGTTTCATACAATTATTTTATTTTTATTTATTCAGTAAAGGCTTTCGTCAGTGTTTGTGACATTGAATATTGAGCACTGAGAAATACTTGGAAACTCATAAAAAAAATTGAGAACATGTTTTTGGTAAATTTATATTGAAGGAATAATTTCGAAAAGTTTGCAAATTCTCTTGGCTGATAGGTTTGGAAAAAATCGCTTGTTCTTGCTCGATTTGTATATCAAGCACATAAAACTCTAATTGGATGGATAGTTATCATAGAATTGATACTGTTACGAATTTGCCGATCGAAAACGATTTTGCGGAGCAATAAAACCCTTTCTCTACGCCCGTAACTTTCTCTTCGCCTATGATCCGGAGAAGACCACGCCCAGATAATTGCGATTTATCCTGAATGTTCGAGAATCATGCCGACCACCTTCGATTACACACGGAGAATTATCACATGTTTCGAGAAACGTCGATGCCCGTTCGACGACTGATCACTACAGAATCATTGTACATCAATAATATATACCGGTAACGTCTCATCGTG
This sequence comes from Zygogramma bicolorata, assembly GCA_032362365.1. Classification (NCBI taxonomy): domain Eukaryota; kingdom Metazoa; phylum Arthropoda; class Insecta; order Coleoptera; family Chrysomelidae; genus Zygogramma; species Zygogramma bicolorata. Next base: position 93,142 of record JAVJAQ010001844.1, on the reverse strand, counting down.
TGCCTCCTACTTTCGATGGTTGTTTTAGTGGTTTTGAACTGAAAATGAATTTTGAAGTTACGTCTCGTGATATATCCAGCTGTAATCCGCCTATTGAAGTGTGTGTTGCAAAAAATATAACACACAAGTTGTTATTTGAACATCAATTAGTGAACGTGCTAAAAACAATCTCAACCCAGTGGCATATCAATCTAGTCCAGAATTCAAAATGGATATCTGTAGCTGTTGTTACAAGACAGTAGAACCGCATCTACTATTAAAATGCTGTGTTTGTCTCAAGGCATTCTACAATGTGTGTGCCAGTATTACTACATCAGAAACTAGACTTATCAACTCCAAAAGTCTGTGAACTGGACATGTGCCAAATGTGATGCGATTGGAAGCGACATCAATTCTCTGAAGGCAGACATTGTAGCTCTCCAAGAGGAAATTAAGAACGTAAGACAACCGGAAGATGTAAAACTGAATAGCGCTTAATACTAAGAAGTCATCCAGGAAGTCTTCGAAAGACAGAATAGGCGATGTAATATTTTGATTTTCAGTATGAAAGAACAGGCATCATCAAATACCAAAGAAGAACGAATCTCAACTGAAAAATCTGAGGTCAATAATCTCTTTTCATTTTTGACCCCGAATAACAATGCGAAAATCACAAATATGCACAGGCTCGGCAAGTTTGATAGGGATAGAGGAACTCCTCGTCCAATTAAAGTGACTGTTAGTAGTCATGAAGAAGTCAGAGAACTGATTAAAAATGCTCCTAACTTAAAGAACTCAACATACGGACGAATTTCTCTTTCCTTGGATAAAACCCCCAAGCAACTGGAATTCTACAAGCAGTTGAAGAGTCGGCTGGAGGAAAGAAAGAAGAATGGTGAAAATAATATCAAAATTAAACACATCAACGGAACACCTGAAATAGTGAATTTTTAGACACCACACCCAGTTACTCTATTTCATGCTATTACCAAAATGTACGTGGACCAAACTCTAAAATTGATGGTTTATTCAATGCAGTCAGCTCTAGAAATCTGGATATTATATGTTTAAGTGTAACCTGGCTTTCCCCTGCAGTCTTTGATTCAGAATTCTCCCCAGGCGACTACAATATTCTACGGTGTGATAGAAGATTTGAACAAACCAACACAACAAGAGGAGGTGGGGTAGCTCTTTCTTTTCGTAATCATTTGAAGTTCAAAATTATAGACCTATCTCCTATTATTTCATCCATACCTTGCATAGATATTATTGGTGCAAAAGTACTCAGTAACCCATCTTTTATAATAATTCTTGTCATTTATATTCCACCAAATATTTCTTTATGTGATTTTGAAGAGTTCCTCAGCAATCTTAGTCTCCTTGATTGCCTTTGCGATGAAAATGTTTTGATTGTTGGTTTCAACGTCCCTCTTTTTAACTCAGACACAAACGATAATAAGGGAAAAATACTCAGACATTTTATGGAAATGTTTGAGCTGAAACAATATAATGAAGTTACGAATCTTAATAATCGCATCCTAGATCTCATATTATCAAAAACTCCTCTCAATATTGAGAAATGTATGGAACCAATAATTAAGGAGGATAATCATCATCCTGCCTTATTTTCGAAATCAGAATTCCACATAAAAATTTTAATAACTTTTCGCATTCCAGTGATATATCAAGAAACTATAACTGCACTGCATTTTACTTTGTTTTATGATGACTCGACAGCGGGAAAGCTGGTTTCGACGACAAAGCGGTAGGGCGAGTCTGGGGTATAGCCTGAAGGGTCCTCTTATTGCGACCCACGCCCTGGGGGCCCTCACTAGGGGCTGATGCTGGGCCTCTCTTTCAGAGCAGATACTACTAGACACCTTTTTTCAGGGCTGTATTATGAAGGTGGACCTTGGTTTGTTACACATGCGGGCGGTGCGGGGTGACGGTTTTTGCTACAATTTTCTATAACGATTGTTCCACTAACGGCTTTATTATCCAAACATAACAAACGGCATTGGTCTGAAGATTGTGAACGATTCTTTCAGTTTATCAGAAATTCCTTGGTATACTCCTCAGTTCACACTTGTCCAGAATACGCCACAGTTCACACTTGTCCAGACTTTATCAAAACAATTATTGTTCAAACTGATGCTACCGGAATCGGAGTGGTTTTTTCGCAGGAGTATAATGATGGGGAACATGTGATTCGTTATATATCTCGGTCTTTTCCTACATTCGGGAAAAAATACTCCACCACAAAGCAATAATGGCATGTAATGAGTTACGACCATAATATATCTTGAGGGGTATAAGTTCAAGATCATTACTGACCACCATAGTTTGGTGTGGTTACATAATCTCCGGCTGCTTGGCTCGTTGGCCAATTCGATTACAACAATTTAATTTCGGCGTTGTCCACAGAAAAAGACGAGATCATATCATACCCGGTGTGCTAAGCCGACCAGTCTCTGAAATTACCAGTATCGATTCTCTTTTGACCTATCAAGGTTCATCAATGAATCGAGAAGTTAGTTGATATAATTCTCTACGAGAGAAAGTCTCAGCACATTCCTTGCATCTCAAAACAATTTACTTTTCAACTATGTGAAATGTTCATATCCAAACCTGCGAGATGAAAGCAAATTTTGGAAAACTGTGGCACCAAAAGTCACAGATTGACCATATTGAAAGAAAATCATCTCCAGATATCATCAGGACATGGAGGTATTTTCAAACCTATGAGCGTATCAAAAGGAGCTATTATTAGCTGAATATGCGGTCTGATATTGTGCGATATACGGGTAATTGTAGGGTTTGCTTATCAAATGAACGTGTTCATCTTCCTCCAGCAGGCTTCTTGGGTGAACCCCAAGAAGTAACGAAACCATGGGAAACAATAAGTGTTGATCTTTATATATTTATAATACATATATTTACCAAGTTTGAACTTTTCTCACCGATTCAGACAGCAACTGCTTCCACAGTGACAAAGATAGTTGGGGAGCAAATTTTCCTTGTGTTTGGATGCCCTAAGTATTCACAGTGTGGCAACAGAGTCCAGTTCCGCAGTACCGCATTTTCGAAATTGTGTGAATATTACGAAGTGAAATTAATTTAAAATCCTAATGATCAGCCCCAGCCGAATCCCGTCGAGTGAGTGAATGGAGTGCTCAAAACTATATTGTTTTCTTATATAATGGATGATAATCACAATGGCTCTTTCCATGAAACCAGTGGACTAACTCCAAATTTTATAAATTTTTCTAACGAGTATGTTGTTTCTGGCGACCTCCATACACCTCCAGATTCTGAAAGCAGTACCCCACAGAACTTACTGTTACGTTCGGAACATATTGTTCAAGTCTCTCAGGATGTAAAAAAACGAATCACCAAGCTCCATAAGGATTCGAAGAATCGCTACAATCGGAGACATCGTCCAGTCAGTTATACAGTTGGTGACAGGGTGTACAGAGGGAATATTGATCTGTCAGATGCCACAACAAACTCCATTGTGAAGCTGTCCCCAAAATCCGTAGGACCCTTCAAGTATAATAATGAATTGAGTCCAACTACATATGAGTTCGCCGACAAATCTGAAAGCCCGAAAGGATTATGACATGTGAAAGATTTGGAAGCAAATCCTCCTGACTCTGAATCTGATAACGAATAATATATTATGAGTTCCTTTTTCAGTTTGCCCGATTATGTTGAAGGAGAATTACGGAGCATTTTTCCTGGGGGTTGACGGAGGATGTTGCATGTTAAAAATTTTTATATTTCAAATAAAATAATTTTTCCCTTATCATTGCTATTATAAGAGAGCCTCGATAAATGAAAATATCACTTGTTGAAAACATACTTTCATACGTCATATGGGTTATCTACTCTAAGGGATTATTTATGTATACATATAGTGAAGTCGAATTATATTCATAAACGTGCGCTGAGGTTCTCAAACATAACCTTCACACTTTTCGTGACTAACGATCATTATTTACTTTCAGGAACTTTTTTTGATGCGTAAGTTTTTACCATTACGGGTTTCCTGAGTTGATATAGTCCTGTATATTGATAGATTTACTAATCATTTCGAGGTCTTATTTACCATCGTTAAGCTTCGCCTTTGGAACTTTCATTTTCAAAACTAAACGTCCTTTTCGTTTTATGTGGATGTATCACTTCTGCCAATGTCGTCTCGAGTTCAACTATGTTTTTAAAAAAATTCTCCAAATTGAGGATCAATTCTCACGTTGTGCTTTCCACGTTTCTATTGGTACTATTGCTATTGTTGATTCGATTATTCACCTCCAGTTACTTTTATAATGGGGCATTTGCATTGTTTGTGGTGTTGATACAGGTAAATTATTTCTTAGTGTCAGAAACATTTGTTTTTTTCTTGTCAGACCGACACTACATTGTAACATATCAATCATCACTATCAGATACTACACCGAAAGGCATTGAAAAAACTATCAGGGAGACTCATAATACACATTTACTTCTCTTCAATTCGAGAGTATTTCGAAATAACGAAAGCATTCCAAAACTCTCTTCAGTATATAAAAAGAGACTTCGCGAGTAAAAAGAAGGAAGAATGTCCTGGTTCGAATATAGGTGAAAGATCACCTGTATTTGAAATGCCGAAAACCACAAACTGAAAAGTGGGCATCCCGGAGTAATATATTGAAAAACTCTATAGTCCTACCTACGTATTTTGAATCAATTTGTACGAATCGGAGGTCACCCGTTTGGCAGTTATCACCCTTCAAAATTAAAGAAAGGGCATAATCTGCCTTCTTTTTTGCACCAAAAACACAAATCATTCCACCATCAACACTTTCAAAAAATGTTTGATCCGTAAAATATTTTTGATGGAAGTGGAATGAGTTCTGAAGGGCAACCCGATGAATAAAAATTTACCGATCTTTTTTTTGGTGCGAATGGAAGGCAGAATCTATGACCTTTTTCTGAACGCAGGGCAAGCGCCGCGTTTTGACGGTAATTTATTATGTTTTATAGCTCAAATTAAATGAGTAACAGTTTTTCCAAGGGCTTCGGTGACCAGATGATAGAGTTTTGCCAGGAGTATTCCCCAAAAAAATCGATAATTCATAGTTCGAAAATCTTAAAAGGTAAGTGGATACTGCCTTTGAGAAAACTGAGATGTCTAGGAGGATGGTGTACTGAGTTATACCTGGGCATGTTTGGGGTATACTGGGCGACACATGCCTACTATGATAATAAGCATCATGGCTTTTTACATTCTCCTAAACCCAAATGGAGGTCGTGGTTGGACATTCACTTTAACAATATTGGTAATAAGTGTATTATTCATGGTGTTCACCAGTAATTGGAGATGGACTGGAATAGCACCTACGAATCATCCGCATATGCTAGCAATCGGCATGAAGAGGATATAGCATCGAACAACGAAAGTGGTTGTATATTGAACAAAAGAGGACTGAGCGGGCAACCCCGTGTGATTCTCAAAAAAAATCCATAATTCATGGTTCAGAAATCCTAGAAGGTAAGAGAATACTTTTTTAACCATACGTTTCAGAGTCCACAAAAGTTCATCCCATATTTTACAAAAAAATACATATTTCCTGGACGGAACTTCTTCAAGTTTTCCTCCACATTTTATACAAACATGTTCTCCTTCATTAGGTATTATATTCCAAGCTCTCGGGTGCGTTAATAACATTTCTTTATCTGCACATATTACCTGCATTTTGATGACATTCGTCAAGAATAAAAAATAAAATACGTCAGCAAAAAGTCAAAAAATTGTATTTTTCCATGAAATCTATTTTCAAGTAAAAAATGTGCTCTATCTCTTTCTTTATTTTGGATGGTCGTTGCCTCCCATCGTCAGGCGCATGTGACAAATGCTCATTCTGTTACGTAATTGGCTGTCACATAACAAAATCTTCGTCGGAAGACAGTGGCAGTCTTGAAGCTTGTAAGCTTTTGTCCTGATTTATGTGCTTCTAAGCTTTGGGGTCTGCTATGCTTAGCTGTAGGTATAGAAAACGTCGTGTTCTAGACTAGATGTTCTGGACTACTGTAGTAGGTATGCCAGGTTTTAACGGGACGTGCGTCGTCTACCTTATTGGATTCTGGGGAAAAAGCCATACAGTACACACACGGGGGTAAAAAAAAGAGAGAAGAGCCAGTAGAAAATGAACCCTCCCTGTTGACTTAGAAGTTGATCTGATATATGCCATAACATAGACGAAAATTCTAATACTACCGATGTGTGAAGATCTGAGTACTGTCGACATATTCAAGGGAGCGGGAATGCCTTTGATGACGAATTGTTGATAAAATGTCATCTTCAGGGATAATGTTAAGTGGAAATTTTAGGAACATATGGTCCAATGCTTCAACCGGAGAAAAATGTCTCCTATCCATTGCAGGAATTATCATATACCAAGGCTTTGGGGAAGGAGCATGACCCCTATTTGATAGAAAAGTATACTGAATGATGTTTTGTTTCAGGTATGGTAAAAACATTCTCTTATCCACGAAACTATTCAATGGGATACTGAGAACCGTGCTAACTATTGCCAGCTCGTCTGCATGGTCCTTACCTGCGATGTGCGAATGAGCTGGAATCCATGCAAATTTGAAAGTGGAGTTTGGTGTTGTAGTTCCTATACGATATTTATCCTTCCGAACGGTCAAACCACCTCAGTCATTTACTGTTATTCAGCTATGAGCTATACCCCATCACAACACTGCAATTAGCAGTTGACTGGATAAATATTATTGGCAACATTGGAATATTTCAATTATGATCCAATGCGCGACCTGTCTGTGATACTCTTTGTAAGCTCTGTTCTTCTTCTGTTGTGATGGAGATACTAACTCGAGTCCTCGACTCTCGAGTCAATCCGTCAGGTCGCCTTGCTTAAGTATGAAATTGTAGGTCGAATTACTTTTGTATAGAACGTTCTGCCAATTAGCGAGCAGCATTAGTAGGACATGTTAAAGGATTTCTCTTATAGGGGAGAAAATTCATGAATCTCTTTCTCTGTAGCAGTTTTAAGATTGAGATTAAAATACGAGGCTTATGTGCTGAATAGCCACTACACTGCGACCTTTGCAGGTCTATTGTGCGTGCCCTCATGTATGCTAGAGTTCCTTGTCTAGACCCGTCCTTGTAACTAGACTCCATATGCCAGACCTTAAGTTCTCCATTTATTGAGAGGGTTGTGGTTTTTCCTCCCCTAACGTTGCAAACCTTAGCCTTGACAGACCTTCGCAGTAGCACAGTATGTGTTTCCTCATCCTCTTGGCAGAACCTGCATGAGTTTGTGTCTGCCAATTCAATGTTGTTCATATGTCTGTTAAGTCTACAGTGTCCTGTCAGTAGCCCAACCAAAATTCTAGTTGAATGCCTATTTTGACTTGGTAGGTACTTTGTGAATTTTGGCGATGGCTCTTTAATGAACTCTTTGGCCTGTCTCATACCCGGCGTCTTATTCCACCATTTTTGAGATTGTTTTTCCTTCCAGGTGCTGTTACAAGTTTTTCGCAGCGCTTTTGCTATACCACAAAAGGGTTCTGGGCCAATAGAGGGGAGCATCGTGTTCCTTCTCGTGCTAGTGAATCAGCCTCTTCGTTGTCCTTGTATCCTGTATGGCCTGGTACCCAGGCTAAAGACAGTCTGTTTTGACTGCCTAGCTCTTGTAGCTTTTGTAGGCAGTTCCAAACTAGTTTGGAGTTAACCTGCATGGAGCTGATTGCTTTGATAGCTGCTTGGCTAGTATATAGCAATGGTCCTTTCCTTAAACTCTTGCCTTAATAACTCTTCTGCGCAGTGGCGTATTGCTGCAATTTCTGCCTGGAATATCGTCACTTTGTTATCTGAGCTCAGTGAGACTTTTGTCTTTGGCTTGACTATATAAATTCCTGCACCTACACCTTCCTCGGTTTTTGAGCCGTCTGTGTAGCAGGCAATTTCTGTATTGATTGGTGGTCCTCCATCCATGATTGTTTTGAAGTTTTTCCGAAGCTATACTTGAGAAGCTGTAGCAGTTTACTCGCTGTTCTTGTTAACTTATCTCTGTTGCAGTTTTCGTCTTGAGCTGCAATTTTAACTTTCCAGGTAAGTTCCTGCTTACAGTTTGCAGTCGTCGACCACGTGGTAATTCAGAAGTGTAATACCTGAATACTACAGTTTCTTTCAGAGGAGAAAAAACAAGTTGGATTTGTAGAGCTCATTCGCCGGCTAACGAACCGGGAATAGCGAAGCAAGAAGAAGGCACGTGTACTTCGGAGTCATCTCTCAAAAAAATCCGTGTTGAAGCACGGTCAGTACTATTGCTAAGTTGTCACAGATTTCACGTTGAAACGTAGTGAAATCGATAGACGATAATTCTGAGGCCACAAGACATCATTAGGGGTCTTACGGGCACACTCAGTGCTACTCAAGCTGTAGGCCTGCCGTGCCTTCAGTACACAAATCCATCCTGCAGCCGCTTCTTCGTTCCTAAAAAAATTCCAAAAAGTGTCAAACTTGGTTCGTGCGTGTAAAACTAAGTTCAGCTGAAATAAGTGGTTCCTACGAAGTGGTGTAGCTACAGCTTTTTCAGTGGTGCAAAATTTTGGATACGGACTCTAAAATAACCGTGATCCCAAAATCAAAAGTGCATTCCCATACATAGCCTGTTAGGAATGTATTATTATCCGAAGGTGGAAATTGATGTAATTTGCGCGTATTGTATGGCACAGATCTTGTAGAGTCAATTTCAGATGGGGCAATTATTATGGACGGACGGGATATAGAGTTAATCATGTCGTCTCATTCGGCGAGAAACGCCCTTGACGGAAGACGATGACGCATTGATACACTATCGAGGGAGTGAAGGTCAGGAGTCTTGCTTCAAAAGGGACCTTATGTCCAAACCACAACCCAATGATGAAAGGCCGGATTCTGGGAGTCAACCCCCTGACGCGCGGCTGAGGGCAATGCGGCGTGCCCTTGATGAGCCATATGCTTGAGTTATCGCTTACTCTGAGCGTGAAGGCTTAGAAATGATAGTGTCTCGACAAAGACTTACTAGTTTCGGTACTTGAGAGTTTAAATAACTCCACTGCAATTGACAATTTTGATCAACGCTTATCTAATGGGGGGTGGGGTCGTTCACCACACACCGAGACGTACTACGTCTATGGTGCAGGGGTTCGAACCACAAAAAGTAGGCATCGAGGTCGTGACAAGAGTACGGAAGGGTACTAATACACGGTGTGCGGTCAGGGGAACCACAGAGCGTTGCGACAGAAGTCGGACCCTCGAATGATGGGCTCTCCTACGAATATATGTATATGAGGTACGAGCCTCGAGACGCACTTGAATGCGTCAGGCCCATAGATTAAAGAAAACAGGAGATGGAACATGAATATACAAATCAATGTGCGCTGAGCCTGCCAAATATTCAGAGTTGAAGCCTAGGAGTGGGGAGCGGTACAGAGTAGTATTCAGGAAAAATATCAGTAATTTTGCCCAAAGTCGTATTTGCATTGAAATGAAGATGGTTTTCCCAAATCTCATATACTTTGAATAGTTCATATAACCATAACCAGGAACATACACTGTCACAATGAATAGTTCATATACCCACGACCAGGGGCATGCAATTTCATAATGAATAGGATTTCGTATAAGTCAAATAAAACTCACCTCAGGTTGCAAATTCATTTTCGAATCTACTGAAGATTAATTGGTACATTACAATTTTTCTAGACATTGTATAAATATGTTATAATCCTCTAGTATGCTACTGCCAGCAAATTCAAAAATATTACGAATGAAAGTAAAGAATATACACAAAATTGGATTATATAGTTTATTTCATAATTCATGGTGACACTTGAAACTCCAAAGCTATTGACATTTGAATAAGACAAGTTTATTAAACACCGATATAACACTTTTAGATTTATCAAAAAAAGGCTTATTGTGATGGTGTACTCTAGTATTTATACATATTGAAGATATTTTGAGTTTTATCAAATTACTGTTCCCTGAAATGTTCACGAAGTGATTTAAATAAATCACGACACAGCAACATATTCAATACTTGTATATTAAGGAATTTCACTTTGTATGCAGGATTATTTTCATTCAAAGAATTTTGCATGATCTTTCCTGCAGTTGTGCAAATGGTGATCACATCGTCAGAGGGATATACCAACGAGGCACATCTATCGCAATATTTGAGATGGCTTGTGGAAATCAAAACGCAATATTCGAACGATATGGAATTACCATCGCGATTTATCCCGTTGGTCTCATTCATCGGGGTATGGAAGAAAACAAATTATTGTCAACATCGACTGTGAAACAACTACGGCCCTGGTGTCCTGGCCACTCCCATCAAAACCATACCCTCGCATACCGCACTCATAACAGACTTACTGGAATAGATGAACAGATTTCATATATCCTTCTTATAATTTGAACTGAAGTAGTATCTGCATCGCTTCACAACACAACATGACATTTTTTACCGAAAAAGTTCACGAAACCCATGACATTGACACTTAATAACAAACTTCGACAAGCGTGCACATCCTTCAAATCGGTACGTTGGTGGGGATATACGATTTGATTGGCGGACCTTAGGAGTGGGAATATCAGGGGAAATTGGCAGAGTGCGCAGTTGACCATGTTCTATCTCCTGTTTTCTTTAATCTATGGTCAGGCCCAAACGATATCCCGAAACGGAACAATATGTTCAAACCCATATCTTTTCGAATATATTCAACTCCAGTATAGTTATTTCAGAAGTGAAAGGAGTATCTTTGTCCATCCAGAATTATTTGACAGAAATGAATTTGGCTCGGCTGTGAAATCACAGAAATCCATCATTTTAAAACACTAAAATATTCATCTTACATACTGTTGATTTTTTTCACCTAACAATCCAATGTTCAAAGTCATATTCATCCATCTGAATACTGATTCGTTTACTTTTCACAATTATTTCATTCTAATGATCGTCGCAAGTTTCACATCAAACAGATATACTTTTACTGGATATCACGAAAGCAATATCCTCTAGACTACACAACATGTACATCGAAGCGACGAAACAAAAGTCGCAATGTTGATTAATAAGAGTATCGCAGGGATGTCGTCATCGTTGTTTTTTTATATGTAGATTCACACGAAAGGGAAGCCCTGTAATGTTCAAAGAACACCGCGTGAATCAAGGGGCAGGAGATACGAATTTCTGGAGTTTGTAAGCCTCAGGAAAAACCTCTTTTGACAAGGAATCCCAAAGCTCAGCTGTTCTATTGAAAAAAGATCCCTGAGCAAGAGAAGTTCGACAAGTTTCCAAATTCACAACAAAGGGGTAGGAATTCTATACTCGTCGAGTCATCCGTGTAGATATTGCCAAGGGGGAACGATTGATAACAATTCGGAAGAGCATCGACCGTGAAAGTATTTATAGAAGAGAGACAAGTCTCCGACCCTTCTACGATGTTCCAATGAAGTGAGCGAGTCTGTGAGCGAAGAATCACCAACAAGACAAATTGCCTTTATCTGAATAGAATCGAGAAGCCTCAATGAATGTTTCGGTGCCGAACTCCACACATGAAAACCTTATTCCATGACAGGTCGTATCTGACCCTTGTAGATCATCAGAAGCTGACGAGAAGTGAAGTATTCCTTCGCACGAAATAGAAATCCAAGTTTCTGGGAAGCACTTTCAGCGATCGATCTCACATAGTTTTCCAATGAGAGATTATCACTGTTCGTAATTCCTAGCATCGAGATACTTTATTTTGTAGGAATAGTTTATGTGGCTAGGATTTTTTTCCGAATGAGCTGATAATGTGGATTACGGTAAAAAATTGATGCTATCTTAGGACCCAATACTTCAACGATTTTCGCCTGATTTTTGTAGCGTTGTCATAGTTTTGCGATCCATTAGCTACTAAGTGATATTTCAATACTCTCCAAGAATGGTTTCACAATTAATTTTTATCGATGACAACACTTTCAATCGCTCGAAACACACAATTATTTTGCTTCAATTCTTTCTTGTGTTGAGAAAATCGATATTGGAGTTAATGATGCTCATAATGCAACTTGTCTCAAATTTCATATCAGAGCAGAGAAAGGAGGAAAGTCATCAAGCAGAGAATTTGTGTGTCGCAGTGAATTGTTTTTAGTCTTCTACTCGTGTATAGCAATATCAAAGAGCGCAAAATTAAAAAAGCAGTTTATTTTTTCTGAATACCACAAATACTAATTCGAAAAATACAAAACAGTCACTATTATTGTTATTATCACGGCCTCAATTTACTTATAATCCACGGTACATAGTTAGCAACTCTGGTATACACTCCTGGCCATCCCTCCATACCGCAAGGAGAGGGACCGAATGAAACGACACCGATAGAGTACCAGTTGATTTCTCCTTCAAGATTAGCATAGTTGTTCATCAGGGGTCCACCGCTATCACCTCTGCAAGAGTCCTTTCCCTTCTCACCTCCTGCACAGAGCTGAGCTCCGTTGAGGTTGACGCCAGCCTGCCTGTAGGTTCTCGAGCAATCTGCGTTTTGTTTTATAGGAACCTGGAAAACGAGGAATGCGTTAATTCGTGATAGGAGGTCGAACTAAGATCTCCTCTGATACCTGTTGTTGAAATCTGAGCGATTCAATTTGAAATGATTAAGCTTGATATAGCAAATATGAGCTCATTGAAATTGTGAAATTGATGAAATTGAATGAAATATGTGAAAAACACATACGGGAAAGCTGAAAAGAGAAATGATTGAAATCATTGAAATAAGAGAAGATTCTACGATAATCAAATTGAATCGAGATGTGTAATTTTTGAAATTTGTGGGATTTTTCTGTTTTTTATTAATGATTTCTCTTTCCATCTTTAGTTACCACCTGGACTTGTCAGCTCTTATTTCAACATTTCAATTTTTTACATTATATTTCCCATCAGTTTCACAGTTTCAATAGCTCATTTTTGTTTTTCCAAGGTTCATATTTCGGAGCACTCGGTATTAGAAAACAGATTTTGAGAGATTCAAATTGTTTGAACAAATATAAGCTGAAAACAATGATCAGATATCATTATCACAAAGTTGCAGAGAGGTTTGTATTGAAAATTGCTAGCAGAAATTTCCATTTCAAACATATGAATTCAATTCGAAAATTAGTAGATGCCATGAAGCCACATAACTTTCACTTTCATTTGAACAATTCCTCACAAAGATATCTTTCTCATCAAACAACAACTCGTTTTCGAAAAAAATTTGATTTATTCCTTGTAAATGTTACCAAAAATTGAATATATTATATCAATGAGTTTCCCTCCACGCTAGTAGAGGGTTCGGGCATCAGAAGTGCCTGGACAGATCTGTTTTCCCAAACTTGATTTCTTTCGAGCCTAACAGTGATAAACACAACAGTTATGGTGATATTTGGTGTTGTCCTGTTCGCCGAGAGTGTTGGCACATTTGATGCGAGGTGAGTAACGTTTTTTATATTTGCATGAAGAGATTAGCGAAATTAGCAGTTTTTTTTCAGAACCTTGACAAGCCATTTCTCTGTTGATTCACCTATAAAGTGAAGGCATAACCGTGAAGTTAAAAAAATATCTCTAATAGATTCGCAGTTTTAGAGAATGGTCCTTTGGTGGATGCAGGTCGCCACAAACCAGACCGACCATTATTACCTGACCAGTCATTAGCCAAAGGTCCAACAACCATAATCGACCCGACGGTTAATGGAACGGATCATATCGGCTTCAATTTACGACCGAGAAACTATTCAAAAACTGGCAGGAATTTTTCGAACAACAGTTGCTAGCACCAAGGAGGAGCTGTAACATTCTTGAAAATGTCAACTGAGATGTTGGCGAAACGTCGAAACGTCAAACCAGCGGTATACATATATATATATATATATATATATATATATATATATATATATATATATATATATAGGAGAAGAATTAGTGACTGGCTATAATATAATTCGATTGATTTACCGAAAGCTTGACTAATAACAAAGAGTCCTCTTTGTAACTGCCCACAAACTTGACTGCAACCTCACAAAATCAATCGAATTATATATATATATATATATATATATATATATATATATATATATATATATATATATATATATATATATATACATGTATTTGTATATGTACCTATATATATAATTTGAGGAAGATTGTTTTTGGGTAAAGCAGCAAGCAGAAATGTGTACTTTTTTAACACTTTATTTCAATATTTCGACAGTAGTTACTGTTATCGTCGTCAGGGAAGCTACAAATAATATGATATCATATAAAGAACAATCTGGAAAATGAATTATTACTCACAGTGTCGGCGAGAATAATTGCTTTTGTGTTTTAATTTGAGCAACATCATTTTGTGACAGGAGATCGGACGAAATGTTTATATCAAAACTTTTTTGTTTGAAATATCAATTGTTCAGTCAAAGTCATTTTTGTTTTGAAGGAAAATTTGTTTTTAAGGTCAGGAATAAATAGACAGAAAGATGAAGTTTGACAATATATGATACAGCGGTTGTTATATAACTGAAGTGCCAATTTATAATGATTAAAGAAGCCAATTTCAATGATTTCAAGTTATTGAACTATGGAATAATAGTTGCAGATGTTCATCAAGTGATAATAAATATGAATAAATTCCACTCATATGATTGAGATCAGTTCTTTTATTCAAGCAATTGTCCGATTGTGTGATATGAGCCATCTATATAAATAGTCTCTTGGAGTAATTACATTCCTTTGTTAAAATTTTTGTGTTATTGAAATCCATGAGATGTCCTGTTTCTCTAACATGTTCACTAAGGGCGCATCTCCTGTCACAAAATGATGTTGCTCAAATTAAAACACAAAAGCAATCATTCTCGCCGACACTGTGAGTAATAATTCATTTTCCTGTTTGCTCTTTATATGATTATCATATTATTTGTAGCTTCCCTGACGATGACAGCAACAACTGTCGAAATATTGAAATAAAGTGTTGAAAAAGTACACATTTCTGCTTGCTGCTTTACCCAAAAACAATCTTCCTCATATTGTTACCGTTCAGCAAAGACTTCCATTCTACTTTTATATATATATTATATATATATATATATATATATATATATATATATATATATATATATATATATAAATACATTGAAAAATTTATCAATCTTAATTTATCCTTCTGGGTAATGTCCTCGAGACATTTCTTTGGAAACGATGATTTTTTTTAAACTCTTTTTTGGTGTTTGATAAAAAGTTAAACGCGAAAAGCTCTAAGTGTTCCAAGTAATGGGGTTTGACGCTACTCGTAACATAGTTTTTTTTTACCAACCAGCAGCTATGAGAGCCAATTCAAAGTTTTGGATGACGAGTATGACCGTGTGGAGGGGTTCGCCAACCATGTGAGATACACAAAACACTTTTTTTCCGAAATACACCGATTTTTTTTCAAACGTGGCAATACAAAATAATTTTTTAATGGCCTCATAATTTTGAACCAACTTGAGAAGGATGATTTTCACTTCCCGAACAGAAAACTGATGTATCTTTGGTGCTGGTAGCAAAGACATGGTGTTGATGATGTGTATTTGGAGCTGAAGAATGTCAATTTCATTGTATAATGTCCACAGAGGTACTCATAGTGTATATGGCTTTGAACCAGGAAGATAGACTGAGGAAAGTTTGAACCGTCGGCAAAGAAACATTTTGCCATTTCTATATTGTTGCCAATTGATAGATAGCTACAGTTCATGAACAAAATACAAATACTCACAGCCAACTTCAATTTCACAGAGCTCTCTGATCTGTTCTCGGTTTTGCCCCAACCAGCTACCCATACTTTTTCTCCTGCCTTAGTCTTCGATTGGATTGTTTCCGTATTTGGGAGACAAATTGGCTTGACGTAAACTGGAAAATTCATATATTGAATCACAGCAGTGACGAATTAAAATTACATGGATCTAGGCATAATTCAATTTCATGGGTTTCATCAACACTCTACTAATTTTAACCAAACAAATATACTTCGATTCAACGAGCGTTTTCCATGTATTCCAAGGTCAACATCTTGGGGAAAAAATCGTACTCAACACTATATATTACTGAAAATGTGTTGAATTCTGATGCGTAATGCCTGGTTCATGGAGTGAACTTTGACTTTATGTTCTACTTTTACTCTGAGGAAGTTTTGACAATGATAATTGTTGGAGGCGTTCTTACAGTACGATTTTTGGGTAGAAACGTTTATTTCTGCTTCATTGTGCAGAAAAAATCCCCATAAATGTTAAAAATTTGATCCAAGTTATATGCTTGGTATACAAATTGAGTAAGAAAAAGTGACTTATATGTGATTTAGTGCCCGTTGTTTAGTTCTTTCATAAAAGTTTTTTTTCTTCAGTTACAACACTTCAACTTCAACGCATTGTTTGAAATTGTGGAAACTTCCTTAGAGTAAGTGATGAAGTTGAAGATAAGTTTGGTCTATGAAGCAAGCAACAGTTATGTGTTGAAAGTTGATGAAAGCGATTTGTAACCTGTGCATTGGTGATATTCGAAGTTTCCCCATCTGGACCGAAAATGATCACATCCATATTACGATATAATTATCTAAGAATGCGATTGTCAACTCACTTGAAAAGGGAACTTCTCTGGCCAATCTCAGTAAACCAATGTCGTGATACTGGTTAGTATCATATGCATCATACTGTTCGTGTGCTATTGTTTCTTCCACTGGTACATTCAATGGAGGAGGTGCACAGCGTTGGAAGAGTTCGTTACCGATACAATCCGTCTCATTTTCTGTATTATATTCTCCAAGGCGAACACTCACTCTGAAAAAGAAGAGCGAAAATGTATTGGGATTCCATCTTGCTCGAATGTGGTTGACAATGTTCCTTGTTGAATGATAATGGTTCGGATTTCCATTGTCTATATTATCAACTGTATTGAAACCTGTTGCTGAGAACGAAACGATAAAAATGCAGATCAAGTATGAAAATCAAATCCCAAACGAAAGGTTAAAATGGATTTTAAGATCAATAATGAAATTGAGGATTGATTTGATCAAAGAAAATAATGTTGTTGAAAAATATTGAGGTATCGAATGTGAAATAATAGTCAGAAAATGTAAATAAAGAAATGTATGGAATATTATGAATAAATGTTGAAACCAAATTTCAAGTTGAGTGCACTCACGACACGACGTTTCGATTGCGGGTATCCGCAATCGTTTTCGGCTGATGACTGACAATATTTCGAGGTGTGGTCGGTTATAAAGCCCCGATTTCCTTATGGTAGGGGAAAGGGCGGTACTACAATGAGGCGAGTGGGGGCTACTACTAGAATTGTGCTGATCTATTTTCAGCGGGAAATGGATGTATTGGCGCTAGGTTCTCCCTCATCGAGCTGAAGTCGGACCATGCCTTGGATAAGCGGTCTGCACACATTCCGATTCTCCACACTGAGGTGACTGAATGCGTCGTTGAACTCAGCTTGAAACTTGGTTCCAACATTGATTGATAATATTTCATTTATTTCTTCATTATTATTTTTATATATAGTCCAGTAACTGAAGAAAGTTGTGAACAAGTCTATGCGTTCTTCACTTGTGGCTCAATTTGTAGGTCGTCACAGATGTTTTCAAAGGACCCAAAACTTAACACGATTGCGTTCATGGAAATGGCCGAAAATGGCCCCCCAAACCCAGAAAAATGTGTTTCCCGCCAATATCTTGGCTAAATATACGAATTAGAGAATTTTCGTTCAAATAAAAATTGAAGATCGTTTCATTATCTACAAAAATGTCTCCGATCATTTTTTCCGAAAACTCAACAGTTATCGAGATAAAGGGACCCAAAACTCTCCTCATTTCAGCTGCCGCTTTCTCTTAGGAATTCTGTTGTCTATGCATTCGCTTGGAGGCGGGCGGACGAATTGTTTCATAACTCAGGCAAAAACTGACATTTTTCAATGATTCAAAGTTCAAGATAATGAGAAAACCCGTAGCTATCTTTCCATGTATTTCGAAGTTCTTTCCTATTTGGCGAAAAGATTCAATAAGCTGTGAAAGTTTTTTTCCGCACCATTTCGACACTGTTTCATCAATTTGTTTACATTTTTTCAAAAATTGTCTTTTATCGGAAATTTTTCTGTATAATGGGTCCTTGGGGGGTCTTGAATGATCTCTGTTTTTTTTTGTACTTCTCCCGCGTTCAAATAAATGATCCATTTGTTTATTAACATTTTTCATGCGATTTCGGAGTTATGTAGAATCTGCGGAAAAACCGCGAATTAAAAAATTATTAGCCATAAAAAATATATATGTATTCGAAAACTAGAGCAACTTGGCTTCAAAACGATGTGCATGGCAAGTCGATAAAATGGCTAATAATTTTTTAATTCGCGGTTGTTCCGCAGATTCTACATAACTCCGAAATCGCATGAAAAATGTAAATAAACAAATGGATCATTTATTAGAACGCGGGGAAAGTACAAAAAAAATTCAGAGATCATTCCGGACTCCCCAAGGACCCATTATAAAGAAAAATTTCCGATAAAAGACTATTTTTGAAAAAAATGTAAACAAATTAATGAAACAGTGTCGAAATGGTGCGGAAAAAAATTTCACAGCTTATTAAATCTTTTTGCCAAATAAGAAAGAACTTCGGAATGATAGCTACGGGTTTCCTCATTTCCAACTTGAACTTTGAATCATTGAAAAATGTCAGTTTTTGCCTGAGTTATGAAACAATTCGTCCGCCCGCCTCCAAGCGAATGCATAGACAACAGAATTCCTGTAGAGAAAGCGGCAGCTGAACTGAGGGCAGTTTTGGGTCCGTTTATCTCGAAAACTGTTGAGTTTTCGGAAATAATGATGGTAGTCATTTTTGTAGATAATGAGACGATCTTTAATTTTTGTATGAACGAAAATTCTCTAATTTGTATTATTTAGTCAGATATTGGCGGGAAACCCATTTTTCTGGTTTCGGCCATTTCCATGAACGCAATCTTGTTAAGTTTTGGGTCCTTTGAAAACATCTGTGATGACCTACAAATTGAGGCACAAGTGAAGAACTCATAGACTTATTCACAGGTTCGTCCCTTCATTTACTGGACTAATATTCTGTATGTGATATTACTATTCGAAAGTCATTTCTTTGGGGTGGATACATTGTATTTTTTGGTAACTTCACCAACTATAATCTGACTAAAAAGTATTTGCTGCGAAAGCACGAAAATGTCACTGAAATGAGTAAGTTTTTTCGTTTGGTCGTGGATGTCGTGGAGAAAGGATGAGTCCGCCAGATGCTTGCTATGAAGTTTTATATTCTACCAACTCCCGAAATCATTCGATTCTGTTAGAGGGATTTGATTATTCGGAATCTGCTCCAGGTCAGGAAAGTCTCGAAATATGTAGATTGAAAATATTTGGTATAAATTACCTTGGTTAAAATTATCTATTATTTTAATGAAACTCGGAGGCCGATATAACGAATTCATTTAATGATTCAATAAGATTTCATTAACTTCTAATCCTAGTTATGATTCTCAGCTCCGGCACAGCGGGCCATTTTCTTTGAATATGAGCTATATCCAAAGAATTTTTCCGAAATTTTGTCGCTTTTGAAAACTGCTCTGAATTCAGAAGTATATCAAATATTGAATTATACGAATTTACCTACAAAAAAGTAATGAACTGATTGATTTCATGAAAAACTACTCATTTTCGTTATAATAGACGGTCATAAATCATGAACTTGAATAGTCAAATATGGAAATAATGGAAGCAAATTCAGTTCCCGAAACGTCGAAATTACATATAAACACTTTTCATAAAAAGCAACTCATTCACTTCTTTATCAGTTGATAAGAAGATTGAAATTAGATCCCGAGACTGATTTCGTATTTTCATCACCTCTTTGGGCTAGATCACAAATATCTACTATTCTACACTGGCACAGATTATTTCGATCATTCCCTTCTCCATATTGCTGTAGTTTGAAAAACAAAATGAACTACAGGAAAAAGTATATTCTGTGTAGCTGATTTTTTTTATATTAAATGTATTGTCATTTCGCTTTTGAAAAAGGAGTATATTTATAGTTTTCCATACAGATAACGACTTTTTATATACCTAATTTAATCTCTTTTATAGGTACATTCATATTATGTTAATACCTAACAATTTTTTTCTCCTCCAGATGGAACATTTTCCTTTAATGCAACAGTTTTTCGAGGTCTTGTGATGACTCGTTCAAGCGTTAAAAATCCCTATGTAACACTATTTTCTTTGACTCATCAAAGAGTTCATATTGTTACTAGGTACATTCTCGGACATTTCCAATATTTCAACTTTCTCTATGAATGACCTGACATTACTGGGGTTATTCCAGTTTCCAATGTCCAGTAATAATAATCAATATTCTATTTCACAGTTAACAATTTTCTTTAGTACATTTCTGTTGGGTTTTTGTCGTTTGAATTCCCCAGAATTATTGACTCATTATATTGATATTATTCACTGACGTATGTTGATGATGTGAATAATTAAAATTGTCCTAGCGGTTAATGAAGCATAGAGCCTATGTCTGGTTACCCCACATTCCTGAATAAACGAGTTGAAACGGCTATTCAACGTGCAAATCCCCCTAAGTAATATTATTGAAACATAACTTAAATTCACTTACAATTTCCATGATCTCGGGAGATCCTTTCCTTTTATGCAATGGGCAGCTGTCAGAATGTATCTTGAATTTATCAACACACCTCCACAATAAAATCCATGTCTTCTGTCGTCTGGAGAACAAAATAATGAATTGAGTATACATTCTGGGTTGAGTGATATCAAAAACTTTCGAGTATATATCATTGATGAATATCACTCCTTAAAATCATAATTTCATAATAGTTTTTTTTATGGAAAACCGACCTTATTCGAAAAAGTTGAAGGCTCAACAAAGATTATCTCATAGATCGGGAGAAAGTGACATATTTTTTGTACCGAAGGGAAAGTGATAGTTCGAAAAATTGTAATCTGCGAAAAAAATAACATCCTGCTTGATACTTCTGGGTTTGACATGAGTGTCACGCATCGCGTAAATCTCTTTGCAGATTATGAATTGTTTTAGCTTCAAGTATTTCATATTTTTTGCATCGACTTGGGGAAGGAAAAATAATAAGAACCATTTTCTCGAAACTTCCTTCCCTACACAAAAATAGTCATGTTCCATAAATATGTATATCATCTTCCAAAGGCAGACAGTAAAAATTGGTGCAAGAAGCCGTCACTGCCGCCGGTTCTATCAATACTTCATCGATCCCATGAGAAAACAGTAGGTATTTGTTCTACTAGGCATATTATTAAATCAGAACATAATTTGATAGAAGTCGAAAGTTTTGGAATGGTTGGTTGCTATGGCAATGTATATGTTCATAGTAATTAAGATGTCTAGAAGGTTGGTGTACTGAGTTATACCTGGGCATGTTTTGGGTATACTTGGCGACACATGCCTACTATGATAATAAGCATCATGACTTTTCGACATAAAATCAGTTCAGATGGCGTTTGCAACGAAAAGAGTTACAAATTTACTAGGAAATGTATAAACGGCCGACCTGACGGCTGGCTATAATGTTACTTTTGGACGCTGACTGATCAACAACCTATATTATTTGTTTAGAATACTGGCCAAATTCCCCTTTAATTGTGTTCCTTTCATTCGATTTCGTTTTTATGAGTTTGACATTAAATTTTGTTCATTTTGTTGACTGCTCGATTCAAAGAATATAGTTTGTCGATCGATCGGTTAACTATGCACTTTCAATTAGCGTCAACTAGCGATGAAATTGAGAAACACACCACGATACGTTAAAATGACACTAATGACAGAAAAGTGTCGCCATTAAATTCTAAACAATATCGCATCGGTCCCAGCACCGTCCTTCTAGACATCTTAATAGTAATCGTAGTTTGACAACATTATGGACAGTGATAGCGACTTAGAAGTACTTACTCCTTCAGACAAATTTCAATCAGCAGAGTATTACTTTTGCTGCCTTGGCAGGAAAGTCCTTATTTTGCTGCCTATGTGGGAAAGGTAATACTTTGCTGATTGATATGTGATTGCAAAATCAATATTCGCTGTCAAGCGGAGAAAAACAGTTTTTCCGTTCTGCGTCAATTACGTATTTTCGCCAATATCATTGTTTAAAGCTGGTATTTTGATTATTGCAACCTGCCAAAAAGCTCATGAGTTCAACAAAGTTAAGAGGAAAATGAACAGATGATCGGGAAAAACGTATTAGAAGAACTTCAAGAGAAGCAGTAGTCAAAATTTGGAAAAATAAAAAAAATTGGAAATGAGCTTTGACTTACTGAAAATCTCATCGGTAATTTTGAAGTCACCACCTGAGGACGGTTGCAGCTTTCGAAATGTCATTGATAGCAAAAATTTTCAATATCTCTCCATTATTTATAATTCTTATTGTTGCATTATTTTTGATTTCTTTTTCTTCCTACACTTTTCATTCGATTTGCTATTGATTCATTCCTATTCCATTCTTACCTTTGATCAAGCTCTTTCTCCAAGCAATCCGTTACAATATTTCATTATATGATTTTTTCATTCACCATATATTTCAGTTGTCTTTCATATGAAATTTTTTTATTTGAATTCATTTATTTTTCAATTCAATCAGCTTTTTGATATATTTCAATGGGGTGAATAATAATTCAATACAACTGAGAGTTTGTACCAATACCACGTATAACGGGACATTGTCAATTACTTTCGACCAATTAGAAAATATTAATTGTTTCAGGGTGCACTATTAATCCTTCCGTCAATAGTTAGTTTGGGAATCGGTGATGGCAAAAAACATTGGCATATATAGCTTCATACTTCGAAAAGAGTGAATATAGAAATTATTTCAACATTATTATATAGAGCAATTGGATCATTAGATTGACTTACCTCTTTCATATTCCACCAACGTCATCCAAGGAAATTCTTGTATACCTGCTTGGCTTCCACCATATATTCTATCTGGAATATCGACACCACACACTTGGGTTGAGGGCAGGAGAGGGCTGTCTGTAGGTTGTGCTGGAAAGGGATAATCTCTTCATTGAATTCTGCACGATTTTGATTTGGAAATATAATCATGAGATTCCCGCAATCGCTGCTGTTATTTTCAAAAATCATTTTAGCAACGGTTTCAGAGAGAGTTTTTCTCTCGTTTGATTCATCAACTGAATGTAGGGAATTCAAGGCACCTTCCAAACTTTTTGAAATCCTTTTCATTTCTTTCCTTCACATCCATGCATTGAAAATTAAAATGAAATTTTCAGTCTCGATCCATAATGATGGGGGTATATATACAGGGTGCTATTTAATATATATTTAATATAGGTCCGGTATTGATTCGTTTTTAGGATACAGGGTGTGAACTTATGAGAAAAGAATAATTATTTCCCAAACATCTAATAATTATTAGGCTCATTTTGCTGAAATTTAGCAGTGTTATTTGGGTTTGTAAGGGCTAACTCACCCGCAACTCTCCAACTGTATCGAATAATTCACCATGTCCAGTGGCACCCCAAAAGTCCCCTCGTCTAATATTTTTTACCAAAAAAAATCAGCATCGCATTTTTTTATCAGAAATATTGGCTGAGGTGCCGAAACGAAGCATTACCGGACCTATGTTTGAATGAAATTTTCTTCATAGAATAACTGAAAAAATGTCCACTCTTATTTGATTCTTCAAAATGGTTCAATTACTTGAAATCAACGCATATTTGTATACTTTCCTGCACTTATCACCAAAATATATTTCCGAAAAGGTCTAGTTGAGGATTATTATTTGGAACGTTATGATAATAGGTATGAGCTTGCTATTCTGAATGGCGATCCTAAGGAGAAAAATCGTGTCGTTGACATTCCAAATCCCTTACCAAAACTCTACGGAAACATATGTTGGTATAATGAGGACAAAAAGGACAAAAGGTGTAAAGATGCATTATTCAGAATATGCGACCATTTCTACCAGTTGAATAAGAGTAGAAATCGTTCAAACATTTTTTTGTGTCAGGCACTCATTTTGCTCGTCATGGAACAAGACCAAATCCTCCAATCTGGAATACATGTTCTTCAATGCATGGATCCCCTCAACTATGAACATCGATTAGATTCATAACGGTGATGAAAATTTGATGACAAAACATAATGGAACAAAGAATTAAATTCCATGTTTGGTATTCGGTCATTTCTATAGCGATTTCAACCACAGAGCACTAGCAATAGAGACCGTCCATTTGTTTACGATATGCTAAAATCAAAGACTGTTACAGCCAATACGGTAAATTAGAATTCATCATTCGAATAACGTAGGTTGACTTAAGTCCAGTAACGCTTGTCATAAGTGGATGAGATGATATGAAACGCTAATGAAAAGGGTACAGGAGTTCAAGGTAATAAGAATTATTCTTGAATGATTTAACATTTTCAGTAACCTTCAATGTTTTCGACATGTTGTAACAGATGACGTCCTTGTACAAAATGAATTTTTCATGGAAAATTTGTTTCGAATTTTATAAATAAAAAGTCATTCGCCTTTCTTGTTGTATGATCATGAACATTCATAGTCAGTTCCAAGTTCCCCTTTTTTCACAATGAATGAGTTGTGATATTCTGTATTCGAGAAGAGAAACCATATCTCAATATCCTCTTGGTTTATAATAATTGCTTGTCGGTTCCTGCGGATCTGAATTGATATGCATTTTATATTTTCATCCAGTAGAATTTGAAGTGGCATCATATTGGACTCATTTGCTGTTTTCCAAAATAGAGATGGTTAATTTTTATGAATCAATGAAAAATGGAATGTTTTTCTGTATTGTATTGCAATTCGGTTTCTGATTCAATATAGAATACCCAATACTGGTGAAATTCGTCCTCTCAATATTTCTGTGTATTGTGACCACGATGAGTTTTGATCTATATATAACGCTAGAAACTTGGAAAATGTGCAAAATCAAATGATTATTTCTGAAACTTGATCGAATCTTCTGAAAGGTTGGATATTCATTCAACTGAAACCAATATGAAAGGATATTTATCAAAATTTGAACTCAATTTGGATCGAGGTCACCCTAGACCCCCGAAGGACGAACCTGAACTCCAGAAAGCTTTCCTTCCATATATTCATGGTGTTACGGATAAATTAACTTGAATTCTGACACGACATGACATCAAAACCATGTTCACAGCTAACAACAAAATATCCACCTACCTTTGAATGCCCAAAGACACAATCCCTAATGACACCCAAGGAATAAATGAAATACCATGCTCTAACTGTCCTAGAACATACATCGGCCAGACCAACCGACGAGTGTCCTGTAGAGCATATGAACACGAACTAGCAGTCCGTAATTCTGACACAAACTCAGCATTATTTCAACATCATTCAGAAACAGGCCACAAAATAGATTTCAAAAACACCAAAACCGTTGCCACAGCCAAAACCATCCAAACCAGAGTTACCCGTGAAGCCATTGAAATCGAAAAACGTCCCGACTGTCTCAATAAACGCGACGATTCCCAAAGACTCCCCAATACGTTGAAACCACTTTTGGTCCGACATACTTCCATTTACTCCGACTTGAGTAATAATCCGTTCGAATCTCCCATCGACCGTCCGATCTCTGATCCTGCGAGAATTACTAATGAACCCTTAAATCCCACCAACCTTCAATCCTCGATCTCCAGTGATGAAACCCAGTTAGTAAGACAACTCAGACCAAGACGCAAGGTTACTCAGTCTTGAAAATGGCTCCGAAATGGGAGCCGAAACGTAGACAAGGAAACTGTTCTAGACGCGAATCAACCGGAAGTTCCAGCCATCACATTTCTGACCGCGGAAGCCTATCCGAATATATATATATATATATATATATATATATATATATATATATATATATATAAAATATATATATATATATAATATTTTCATAAAGACATATACTGTTACTGTTACCATATTTCCTTGGGTTCGTTGATTAAATCTCCAAACAACACTAAACTACTTTTATTACAACTCTTTATCACAACATAATGCAATACAATCACTTCAATTGCTCCGATAACTTTCCAACGCTCGGTACTAAAAGTCTCTGTAATCGAAATTCTACACTTCGACGTCTGCACTTAGCAATAACAAAGCTCTCTCCACTAGGCTCCACTAAGATTGAAACTCTGATTTACTATCTGCTAAACTCGCTCCACTAGCTCTGAATAACCCTGCTAAATTCTCTGCGAATAAAAACTCTGCTTTGCGAATGAAACTGTCCGTATGCTTATGGAGAATCTTCGAGGGAGGTATCGATGATGTATATAGAATTCTCCACGCGATTCACGAGTTCCTGGAAAAATGAAGTTCGCTCTTCGACCCTCCATATTATTCTGCGTTTACGATCGTCTGGGCCGGCGCTAGAAGATTCGTAACATAATCCCCCTATCAATTTTGATCGGCTCGATCAAACAATATCTCGTTATTCCCATTGTAACCTTTGAGTCTCGTTAGGTGTACGACTTTCATTTTCGCTCTAGGCCTACGTTGAACCGTGTTCACCACATCATTCATCCTACGACGAGGGTTGTACAGCAACGAATGAAATTTCACAGTTTTCGATTATTGCGGTTTTGCAGGCATCTTCCTCTGTCCTGGAGTTATAGGGAAAAATTCTTCTCCTCCGAATATCATAATCTTCTTTTCGTTGTCGAATGAAAACCCATAGTCACTGATCAAGTCCATTCCGTGTATAAATTCATATTCTGTATCTGCGACATAAACTCTATCTGTGATGGTAAGTCGCCCAAGAATCAGTGCAATATCAGCCTTTCCTCGAATAGGTGCATTTTCACCAGAGACTGTTCGAAGCATGGAGTTGAAAGAAACAGGCTTCACGCTTTCTGGCCGAAGGATATCACTGCGTACCAAAGACAACAGCACCAGTGTCTATGGTGCATGTAACGTCTATTTCATTCACAGGAATGATTAGGCTTTTGGTTTTTGTACTTAGCCTGTTGACAAAGATGACCCTCGGTGACCTTGACCTCGCAGGGGATTGCGAACTTGGCGGCATCCTAGCAGGTGAGATGGATCTTGGAGGCATTCTGTTCGGATCTTCCAAATCTATAACATTCCCTTTGTGGCATTCTCTTCCTGCAGTCTTTTATAAAATGCCTCGGCTTTCTACATCTATAACAAATCCTCTGCGCCATTTATTTCACCCAACAGTCTTTTATAAGATGTCCTGGTTTTAACATCTATAGCACGTTCTCTTCTCCTGGGTGCTCATTCCACTTATCAATTATTTGATCTCCTCCAGAACTTTCTCGAATGAACCATTCGCCGAGCTAGATCTTTGTTCTGGATCGTCAATTGTAACCGCTCGCACTTTCGGCATCGCTACTCCTTGTGAAATTTGTCAGTCGTAAAGGTATTTGTATCTCTGGATCTCTAAGTCCATCTATGAACATCTGCACCGCTAGCTGCTCCTTGAAATCTCAGCGAGCTTCCGGATACGCCAACTGGATTGGACGTCTAACATCTGCCTCAAATACTTGCAAACTCTCGCCTGATTTTTTTGTGCAAATCTTAATTCATGCCCGGTACTGCTGTTCTCGGTGTTGATCGCCATACCTCAACTCTAGTGTAGAAATTAGGTCCTCATATTTCTTCGGCTGTTCTATGGGTATCGTTTGCAATACACCCAAAGCTGATCCTCTCAACGCTACTAGGAGTGCCGTAGCTTTTTATTCTTCGCCCCATCCATTAGTCTCTGCCGCAGCCTCAAATTGTCTACGATAAATGGACCAAGACGACTGTCCATCAAATGTCGGTGGTTTTACGGAAATTCCTGACGTAGCAACCCTGTCTCGGTGATCTTGGTGCTTGACAAGAACTATCTGCTTTTCCAGACCTCTCATTTAATTTCTCAACTCATTTCTTATATCCACTCGCACTGTATCCAAGTTCTTATTTAATTCATCGTCTATTTTTCTGACATCTTTCTTCAGTTCTTCTTTCAGTTCTTTCACTCGTACTTCAGTTTTATGTAACACAAACTCGAAGAATCTTTCTTGATGTTCAGAAACTTCTGGAAGTTTGATTTCCGTTCTTTTTCTATTTGTTCTAATTCATTCTTTTGTTCTTCTCTCACTTTCTTCTCTTCTAGAATTTTCTGGAGTGCCTCTTCTCGTTCTTCTTTTTCATATTCTCTTGAGCGATTCTTCTCGATCTTTCTTTTCATCTTATCATTCTTTCTGTTCATATTCTCGCTCTTTTCTCTGTTCTTCGAAAATTTTCTGGAGTCCTTCTTCTCGTTCTTTCTTTTCATTTTCGAGAATTTTCTGGAGTCCTACTACCCGTTCTTTCTTTTCACTTTCGAAAATTTTCTGGAGCGCTTCTTCTCGTTCTTGCTTTTCCTCCTACCGTCGCTTTTCATCTTCCAGCCGTCATCTTCCTGTCATCGTCTTTCCAAATCCGCAAATTGGTTGTGGATAAATTTCATCATGTCGTCCATCGTATTGTACGATGTATTTCTCGTATTCACCATCAATGTTTTTCATTTACCAGCGAAATTCCTATTTCTGACACCACTGTTACGATATTTCCTTGGGTTCGTTGATTAAAACTCCAAACACCACTAAACTACTTTTATTACAAATCTTTATCACAACACAATACGATACAATCACTTAAAGTGCTCCGCTAACTTTCCAACGCTCGGAACATAAATTCTCTGTAATCGAAATTCCACACTTCGACGTCTGCACTTAGCAATAACAAAGCTCTTTCCACTAAGCTCCACTGAGCTTGAAACTCTGATATACATCTGCTGAACTCGCTCCACTTAGCTCTGAATAGCCCTGCTCAATTCTCTGCGAATAAAAACTATGCTTTGCGAATAAAATTGTCCGTACGCTTATGGAGAATCTTCGAGAGAGGCTTCGATGATGTGTATCGAATTTTCTACTTAAATCAAAAGTTCCTGGAAAAATTATGTTCGCTCATCGACCCCCCATATAATTCTGCGTTTACGATGGTCAGGGCCGGCGCTAGGAGATTCGAAACAATACATAAAGATGAAAATATTAAATTATTAGCTAGCTCCTTCCATTTTTCTAGTGTTTTATCATGTACCTTTCTCTGAGAGCCAAATTATTCATAGAGACTATGTCAAACTAGAAAAATCATATCTTCAAATACTGAAAATACTTGTGACACTCCGCCAGTTTATACATGTTTATTTCTTTTCCTATATATTTTTTTATTATTCATTGAATCATTCGAAAACCAATTGTGATTCCGCAAAATTTCCCATTTCCATGAGTATAATATGGTCATCAGAACCAAAAAATACCCTTTTCAAGTCGAGTTGCCGAAGCGCACATATTTTATTGGAATGCAAGCGATCTAACGAAACATTGTGATTGCATCTTTTGCTGCACACGCACTATATGCCACTTGACCTGAGTAAACCCATTTTTTTTCTATTGTTAGCAAGTCATTATATTTCCAACAGCTACGTAATATACACTACGAAATAATTGTTTGAAAGTAATTATTTTGTAGAGGATGAATTCTTTCTCCTTAGTGTTTTGGGTTCCTAAAGTTTTTGGAAAAGTTCTGAAAACGAAAGCAGATTTGATACCGAAACGATAACAACGGTAAATATTTTATAATCATTCGTTCATTTCTTTATAAGGAAATTCGAGTTATGCGAGAAGATGCTCACTAACAGAACGTATTCCACTCAGAAGGAATTGTTTTTTTAATTAACACAGCAACTTATCGGGGTAGATTGAAAATCTACCTTTGTACACTTGTAAAGATTCCAATATCAATTCTTATTTTGTCAGATACCCTGCCTCTAAACTTGAATCAGAAATATTCTTTGAGCTCATCAGTGGCTATATATAGATGTTTATTTCTTAACGGAATTTTTTTGTTATTTTCCATATCCATCGAAGCAGGAATTGACGCCAAATTCTAATTTTGAAATATGGCAATATGAAAAAAACTCCATATGATACGGACTGGCCACACTCTATAACACATGATCATAGTGTTCATAAACTACGATGGTCATAGGCTACGTGAATATTGCAAAGCAAAGTTTACTGAAGCGAAGAAAACAACACTCAATCAATCAAATTCATATATCCCGAATTAATTACCGATAAGGCTTTTATCATCACCAGCAATTCCACGAGAAACGCGATTACCATAAAAATGTATCCGTCAACAAGAAATAATAATCCCTCACATGCAAAAATTTTTTGTTATTCAATTATACAGCGCTTTTCGAATTTGAGTCTATACATAGGGAACCCGTTAGATAGAGAATGGGTTGAGTAGGGGCAAAGTTGCCTATTTCCGTGTACGATTGATTGACGAAAAAATCAATGTCGGGCAAGGCTTTCTCAATCATTTCGGGTGCCGAATCGCTCTGAGGGGTCTTACCGATTTTCACAGTAGCGCATCTGCTTTTTCAACTGTAGGGTAACCCATAAAAATCCACAGTGCTACCACATCATTGACCATGGGTCCTCAGAATATGCATATGAAACTTTCAAAAACGATTTGGGTCGACCTGAACACACTTTTTGATATACCTTCATGAAATATATATATATATATATATATATATATATATATATATATATATATATATATATATATATATATATATATATATTCCTACAGAAACAATAATGTATACACTTTCAAATAAACGCATAAAATGAACGTTCAGGGGGTTTTTTATTCTCGGTCCTCCTCAGAAGGACATAAAAAGTTCGTTTTTACCCATTCTAATGTCCAGGCATAGCACCGTACAGTTGTAATTTTAGATTCTGACCATGATTGCGTTTCGTTTGCAACCTTGTGAATTTGTAGTTACAGTGATTGTAAAAGGTGCATCAATCTAGGTACGTGTTCGGCAAATGCACTGTAACATTATACTTGCATATACACATACTTGTATACCCTTCTTAATCATCGAATTCATAAGGAATACAAACTTGCCTTATGGGTATATAAAACATTTAATTCAAAATGAAATGGAATATAAAGAAATATATTGAAAAAAATGATATGGTATATAGAGAGCCATGAGTGTTTCTTTTAGTTGATCGATTATCAGGACCATACTGAAAAAAATTATAGTTTAACTAATGATGACCAAATCATACCGAAACATCCAGAAATATCGAAAAGATTCAAATTTTCCAATATAAAATGAATATTGTCGATTGGCAAAATGAAAAAAAAATATACACAAACGTTTAGATATCAGGGTGTTTCAAGTTGGGCGATATTCTATGAAATATATATATTGTTCTAAAATTGTTCGTTCCGTTAACCAGCTGACGAACGTCAACCCTCAAAAGTCGAAACTTGTGCGAGCAATGGATCAACGAGGCCTTACCTTTTAACGTGCGATTACCCAGCACGGTGGCCCGGCGAGGATTCGAACCCCGGCCTTCAGCTTGATAGGCAGATATGCTAACCACTACACTACCGAGACCATATATATATATATATATATATATATATATATATATATATATATATATATATATATATATATATATAACAGAATAATAAAAAAAAACGAATAATTATATTTATTTCAGCCCAATAAATTAAAGAGTGGTAATCTTCCGGCTCCGATAACAAAAGCAGAAACTGAACTATTTCATTCTATATAGCCAGTCCTCTCACTTATATAATGAATCAATGTAGTAGAGTAGGCAAATTTTCCAATTATTTCAAACTCTCTACTGTGACAGCTATATATAAGAATAAAGATAACACAACCCAGAAATGATAGACCTATTTCGCAACTTCGGGAAAATATTTGAAAAGATATTGAATGAAGGTCTCAACTCCCTTGTCGAACTCTCGAAAAAATATTGTCTCTCAGTGAATACAACCAAATCTTTTGTAATGCTATTCGGTCGTACCGTCACCAGGAAGCGTTGTTTGAATGAAGTTCAAATATCTCTCGAAAATTCGCTCCTACCTTGTGTTGATCAAACAAAAAACCTTGGCTTGATAATTGATTACTCACTTAAATACTCCTCCCACACCTCGCTGATTTTAAAGCGAGAATATTCAAATCTCTAAGCAATATATTCCAACCGAGGAATTTTGAATATGAAAACAAAAAAAATTCTCTGTGAAGCTGCCGTTCTTTCACATGCGAACTATGTTGATGTGGTGTATGGGCCTAATTTAACACGAAAGGACAGAAAAAGACTATAACTTTTATGAAATTCATGCTAGGGCTAATCACAGGAACGCGCCGACGCGAACATGTCTCACATCACTTGAAAGAAGTCGGATGGATGAACATGGAAACGAGGCGTGTGTTCCATGCGTGCACGTTATTCCATAAAATAATAACTTCAAACAAACCAAGTTACCTCTACCTAAAAATAAGATTTCGCACAGACGTACACAACCTGAACCTTAGGTTCAGAAATCAACTCATACCTCCCCAACATAAAACTTCACATTCTCGTGGCTCCTTTTCTCATTTTATTACCAGGCTATACAATAGGCTACCGAATACTCTCAAGGGTTTGAACCCCATTGAACTCAAATACACCTTGAGGAATCTCATACTTACTAATAAAATACCTACTTTTCTTACTCCCTTCAGGTGTTAACCATCTTTACTGAATGGCTGCCTCCCTTTTAGTTTTTACTCTGCAAAGGTGATTCGTAATTGTTTGTATAATGTAGTTGAATTTTAGATTTTTTTTTTCATTGTTTTCTCTCACTACTCATTATCTACATATTTATTTTGTATGTATATATGTGGTATATATGTTTATATTATGAATTCTATGGGTGATTTATTCTGTGTACATATGCTCAATATGTGTGTTGAATTTTTTTTTTCTCTTGGTTGGATGGAAGAGCAAGATCTGGCTGAGTCACTTGTGACCCAGTCAGAAATTGAATCCCGCCATTTGATACGATTGATGACTTTTTCATTACTTTGTATTTTATTGTTATACTTACCTATCAATATATTCGATTATTATTATTAATAGTAGACTCCTGACGGTAAACGGAGTACCTGTCCATTCGGAACTAAGATAGCGTGTAAATCGTACCAGAGTGACCTTTTTTTGTACATCTATCCTAACCTAAACTAACCTAACCTAAGCTAACATAACCTAACGCGGGGATCTGAATACCTTCTGAATTCCGATGAACAGAATATCATTTTGAACATAATATATTGAAAGAGATAGTGAATGTGCCCAGAGGTTGGTAAAGTTCTGAGTGGTCAATTTTCCACCTCTCAACCTCGAATCGAAATATACTTCGTAACTCACCTCCATAATCAACCTGTGGCCGAGGTGTAGTAGCAACTTGATTGGACAAAGGGCAGCATACTTTCGGAAGGGTTCCTTCGAATCCACATTGAGATCGTCTCAGATAATCTGCATCTTGAGATCTGATTGGACGGCTTTGCAAAAGCGCAAACAAACTAGGACATGAATTTATCACCTTACATTCTCCATTTTGGTTCCTTGGCGTCGAACAAATCTCGTAAGATTCTGGAAAGAAAACATGGCTTTTGTTATATTGATTCAGTGTAGACATTATATCAAAGTATTCAGTAGCATTAGTTTATTTTCATCGCCTTGAAAATGACCAAAGAAACTCATACTGCAAGGGAAGTGATTGAACAAAACGGAAAAACTCAATATGTTTTGGTTAGTTGTTAATCTTCATCACAATTCGAGTGGACTAGCAATTTTTTTTCAATAATGTTAAGCAAAAAACTAAGGCTCAAACGGTTACCAAATTACACACAAAAAACTGCAGCAATTGCATGAGTAAACTCAAATAACGGAGTTAAATACTAAAGGGTGATATAATAGATAGATAGATGGATAGATGGATGTTTTATTGGTTCTTTAAGATCATACACTTATGATATAGAACAAGTCATAATATTCCTATAAAGATAAAATATTGTGATACAATAAATTACTAAAAACAGATATATACATATATACTTCTACACCAATCTAAGAATTTCAGTATTCAAATCAAAATTCAAATAAAAATGTAATATAAATATATAATATCGGTTCATCCAGCACACAATCACATGGTATTCAACAAATATATGAAAACCTAAAATTACGTTTGAAAAAAATAAACTTTTGTTTGTCACAAAAATCGAAAAAACAGATAAAAGCCGTCATGTGAAGTTTTTGTCCTCAAAATACTCTTTCAATGAGTAGTATGCCTTTTGTGTCAAAATTACCTTTATCTGATTTTTAAATCTAGTTAGTGAATACTCTTTGAATACTCTTTGAAGCAGTCTGGTAATACATTAGAGTTTCTTGTTTCGTATTGTTCTGTACCCAAGGTTCTGAAAGATTTTTTCTCTTTTTTAGCATAGAGTAGTACATGAAAGAAATACAATGAGTACTCTGTTAATATTTTAAAGATGTTCCTGCAACTCATCCTCCTTCTGCATTCAACAATATTTTTATTGCTATTTTTTGAAGTTCTAATATTCTATTGGTTTCATGAGATGCACCCCAAGTTATAATACCATATGATATTATTGACTGAAAGCGAGCATAGTACAATGCAAGCAGAACAGATACATCAACTGTTTTACTTAGTTCGTAGAGTAAGTAACATTGTGGACTTAGTTTTTTGCAGGTTTCATTAATGTGGCTTGACCATAAACAGTTCTCGGTTATTTGTATGCCAAGGAATGTTGTCGAACTTACTTGATGTATGAAGTTGTAATTATTTGGTTTTATTAGCATTCTTCGATCGAAATGTTTCTTTGTGTGACTAAATCTAGCGAAGTGACTTTTCTTTGTATTAAGCACTAATTAATCTATTTGCCACGAACCAATCATTTGCATTTTTATCTCAATATTTGCCACTGCAACTGATTTTAATAAGCCATTTTCAGAGATCAGAATAGATGTATCATGGGCATACCTTACACAATGCTGGCTTCCAAAATCATTCATGTATAACAGAGGTCCTAGTACGCAACCCTGAGGAACACCTACGGCGCTTTTCACACTTTTGACCTGGAGCCATCTACTTGAACATACTGTACCCTATCCTTAAGATAACTATTCAATAAAGAAATAATTGCACTCTCATTCACCTCGTTCTTCACTTTATAATATATGAATTATAATTGAAAGATCGAAATCGTATGATGTGTTCTACAAATAGGTAAATCTTTCCTCATTGAAAATTGTTATCACAGCCAGCAGGAATCACTTTTCACTTGAAAATAACAAATGAGGTTGCAATGGACGCTGCTATAATATATTGTGTAGTTTATTTCCAGACTCAGTCAAGGCGAATCAATCTGCAATTACGATAATTCAAATTGGATAACTGATAATCAGAGTGACTTCACTAGAGTGGGAATTCCCGTTTGCGTAGTTTAATATAAAAACATAGTGTACATCGGCAGATCTTGAATATTATTTAACCCAAGAACCGATACATGAATTCAAATGAATGGATTTGAGTTTTTTGTGAAAAATGTATAATTTTTTAGTACCTACTGGTATTTTCAGATTTTTTATACCAATCTTTGGATGATGATAATAGATGGCACTTTTCATTCTCAATTGGTTTAGACGAGAGGGTTATGTAAGTGATTTCAAAAAACACATCGGTTTTCGCTTAAATTCCGTGAGGTATAACACGATTAGTTTGGATCGGTACTTATCTCAAAATATGCTAGCCTAGTTACTTTAGAAATAAAGTTCAGCAATATATTTTTTTTTTTTTTGACAAAGGGTTGTAAGTAGAACAAGTAAAGTCTTTTTCTGGGATTCCAGCGCTGTTAATAATATCCCACGGTTTTCAGGACCGGTATTTATAGCTCGAGCAATATTTTACAACTTCCTTGATATGAACTCTGTCACTTTATTATCTCAGCATGACAATCAAAATGAACTGAGGAAAAAACCACATGGTCAAAATAATTTTTCCGGGCGTCCAGGGCCGGTTTCTCCCCAGCAATACATCCCATCTTTCTTATTATGGACCCTGCCAGTTTCATATTTCAGTAAGACAATAAAGATGGGTTGAGGAAGAGAGCCATGTTGTCAAAAAAATTTTTCCGGGCGTCCAGGACCGGTTTCACCCCGGCAATAAATCCCAACTTTCTTATTATGGAATCTGTCAGTTTCATATTTCAGAGAGACAATAAGGAAGGGTTAAGCAAAAAAGCTACGTTGTCGAAATAATTTTTCCGGGCGTCCAGGACCGGTTTCACCCCGCCAATAAATCCCAACTTTCTTATTATGGACTCTGTCAGTTTCATATCTTAGAGAGACAATAAGGAAGGGTTAAGCAAAAAAGCTACGTTGTCGAAATAATTTTTCCGGGCGTCCAGGACCGGTTTCACCCCGGCAATAAATCCCAACTTTCTTATTATGGACCCTGTCAGTTTCATATTTCAGTAAGACAATAAGGAAGGGCTAAGAAAAAAAGCTACGTTGTCAAAATAATTTTTCCGGGCGTCCAGGGCCGGTTTCACCTTGGCAATATATCCCAACTTTCTTATTATGGACCCTGCCATTTTCATATTTTAGATAGACAATAAGGAAGGGTTAAGGAAAAAAGCTACGTTGTCGAAATAATTTTTCCGGGCGTCCAGGGCCGGTTTCACCTTGGCAATACATCCCAACTTTCTTATTAGGGATCCTGCCAGTTTCATATTTCAGTAAGACAATAAAGATGGGTTGAGGAAAAGAGCCACGTTGTCAAAATAATTTTTCCGGGCGACCAGGACCGGTTTCACCCCGGCAATAAATCCCAACTTTCTTATTATGGACTCTGTCAGTTTAATATTCTAGAGAGACAATAAGGAAGGGTTAAGCAAAAAAGCTACGTTGTCGAAATAATTTTTCCGGGCGTCCAGGACCGGTTTCACCCCGCCAATAAATCCCAACTTTCTTATTATGGACTCTGTCAGTTTCATATCTTAGAGAGACGATAAGAAAGGGTTAAGCAAAAAAGCTACGTTGTCGAAATAATTTTTCCGGGCGTCCAGGACCGGTTTCACCCCGGCAATAAATCCCAACTTTCTTATTATGGACCCTGTCAGTTTCATATCTTAGAGAGACAAAAAGGAAGGGTTAAGAAAAAAGCTACGTTGTCAAAATAATTTTTCCGGGCGTCCAGGGCCGGTTTCACCTTGGCAATACATCCCAACTTTCTTATTAGGGATCCTGCCAGTTTCATATTTTAGATAGACAATAAGGAAGGGTTAAGAAAAAAAGCTACGTTGTCAAAATAATTTTTCCGGGCGTCCAGGGCCGGTTTCACCTTGGCAATACATCCCAACTTTCTTATTAGGGATCCTGCCAGTTTCATATTTCAGTAAGACAATAAAGATGGGTTGAGGAAAAGAGCCACGTTGTCAAAATAATTTTTCCGGGCGTCCAGGACCGGTTTCACCCCGGCAATAAATCCCAACTTTCTTATTATGGACTCTGTCAGTTTAATATTCCAGAGAGACAATAAGGAAGGGTTAAGCAAAAAAGCTACGTTGTCGAAATAATTTTTCCGGGCGTCCAGGACCGGTTTCACCCCGGCAATAAATCCCAACTTTCTTATTATGGACCCTGCCAGTTTCATATTTTAGAGAGACAATAAGAAAGGGTTAAGAAAAAAAGCTTCGTTGTCAAAATAATTTTTCTGGGCGTCCAGGGCCGGTTTCACCTTGGCAATACATCTCAACTTTCTTATTAGGGATCCTGTCAGTTTCATATTTTAGTAAGACAATAAAGATGGGTTGAGGAAAAGAGCCACGTTGTCAAAATAGTTTTTCCGGGCGTCCAGGGCCGGTTTCACCCCGAAAATACATCCCAACTTTATTATTATGGACCCTGCCAGTTTCATATTTTAGTAAGAAAATGAGGATGGGTTGAGAAAAGTGCCATGTTGTCAAAATATTTTTTCCGGTCTGTTTAATATTTTATCAAGAGTGTTGTCCGTTGTGACATGATATTTCATAAATTAAGGCGGGTGAAAGGGATATATAACCTCACTTTCGTAAGTACACACGTGCCATATATATATATATATATATGAATCCTTCAAATTCGGGTATGCAGTCAACAAGGGTATGGAAAATAAGGAACTATTTTTCTATTCAAGCTTTCGAGTCACTTATTGGCTCTTCATCAGGATCTCTACAATGAACTGAAATTGAATATTATTTGATTTGAAGGATATTTGGGCACGTGTGTACTTACGAAAGTGAGGTTATATATCCCTTTCACCCGCCGTAATTTATGAAATATCATGTCACAACGGACAACACCCTTGATAAAATATTAAACAGACCGGAAAAAATATTTTGACAACATGGCTCTTTTCTCAACCCATCCTCATTTTCTTACTAAAATATGAAACTGGCAGGGTCCATAATGATAAAGTTGGGATGTATTGCCGGGGTGAAACCGGCCCTGGACGCCCGGAAAAATTATTTTGACAACGTAGCTTT
The DNA here is from genome assembly GCA_032362365.1 of Zygogramma bicolorata. Taxonomy (NCBI): domain Eukaryota; kingdom Metazoa; phylum Arthropoda; class Insecta; order Coleoptera; family Chrysomelidae; genus Zygogramma; species Zygogramma bicolorata. The sequence goes on along the minus strand of JAVJAQ010001844.1, from coordinate 54,505 downwards.
TTTTCTTAACCCTTCCTTATTGTCTCTCTAAAATATGAAACTGGCAGGGTCCATAATAAGAAAGTTGGGATGTATTGCCAAGGTGAAACCGGCCCTGGACGCCCGGAAAAATTATTTTGACAACGTGGCTCTCTTCCTCAACCCATCTTTATTGTCTTACTGAAATATGAAACTGGCAGGATCCCTAATAAGAAAGTTGGGATGTATTGCCAAGGTGAGACCGGCCCTGGACGCCCGGAAAAATTATTTTGACAACGTGGCTCTCTTCCTCAACCCATCTTTATTGTCTTACTGAAATATGAAACTGGCAGGATCCCTAATAAGAAAGTTGGGATGTATTGCCAAGGTGAAACCGGTCCTGGACGCCCGGAAAAATTATTTTGACAACGTGGCTCTCTTCCTCAACCCATCTTTATTGTCTTACTGAAATATGAAACTGGCAGGATCCCTAATAAGAAAGTTGGGATGTATTGCCAAGGTGAAACCGGTCCTGGACGCCCGGAAAAATTATTTTGACAACGTGGCTCTCTTCCTCAACCCATCTTTATTGTCTTTCTGAAATATGAAACTGGCAGGATCCCTAATAAGAAAGTTGGGATGTATTGCCAAGGTGAAACCGGCCCTGGACGCCCGGAAAAATTATTTCGACAACGTAGCTTTTTTGCTTAACCCTTCCTTATCGTCTTACTGAAATATGAAACTGACAGGGTCCATAATAGGAAAGTTGGGATTTATTGCCGGGGTGAAACCGGTCCTGGACGCCCGGAAAAATTATTTTGACAACGTGGCTCTCTTCCTCAACCCATCTTTATTGTCTTACTGAAATTTGAAACTGGCAGGATCCCTAATAAGAAAGTTGGGATGTATTGCCAAGGTGAAACCGGCCCTGGACGCCCGGAAAAATTATTTCGACAACGTAGCTTTTTTGCTTAACCCTTCCTTATCGTCTTACTGAAATATGAAACTGACAGGGTCCATAATAGGAAAGTTGGGATTTATTGCCGGGGTGAAACCGGTCCTGGACGCCCGGAAAAATTATTTTGACAACGTGGCTCTCTTCCTCAACCCATCTTTATTGTCTTACTGAAATTTGAAACTGGCAGGATCCCTAATAAGAAAGTTGGGATGTATTGCCAAGGTGAGACCGGCCCTGGACGCCCGGAAAAATTATTTTGACAACGTGACTCTTCTCCTCAAACCATCCTTTTCATCTTACTAAAATATGAAACTGGCAGGGTCCATAATAAGAAAGATGGGATGTATTGCTGGGGAGAAACCGGCCCTGGACGCCCGGAAAAATTATTTTGACCTTGTGGTTTTTTCCTCAGTCCATTTTGATTGTCATGCTGAGATAATAAAGTGACAGAGTTCATATCAAGGAAGTTGTAAAATATTGCTCGAGCTATAAATACCGGTCCTGAAAACCGTGGGATATTATTAACAGCGCTGGAATCCCAGAAAAAGACTTTACTTGTTCTACTTACAACCCTTTGTCAAAAAAAAAAAATATTGCTGAACTTTATTGCTAAAGTAACTAGGCTAAATATGCTAACATTTCATTTATCGGTTTTTGCATATTTGCTTGGCACCAGAAGTGATAACTATTTCTGATAGGCAGTATTATCAACCATTTTCAAGTTAGATTTACAATTCGGTAGTACGAAAGAAAAAGTTTGATTTGTTTGAAAGTATTTTTTTGTGGGTGATCTTCTTTTTTCTTAGTTTCTTCGGGTTCTCAACGTACACTTCTATAGATTTCAATACTCTCATTTCGTCAGATTGTAGTAGGTTAAGAACCCAAAAAAAAACAAAAAGATATTTTGATTTGATTCCAATCAACAAAAATTAAAATTTTTTCACATAATTAAATGGGCAGGGCACTGTATAAGGCATCTCGAATGAATAACAGAATGTCAATTTCAGAAGTTAATATGGTGCTACCGTGACCAAGATATAAGAGTATATATATGTAGGTTTGAACTACCAGAATTTGGGCATCGTCCATTTGGGTATCAGTTGCCCACACGAGCTCTTAAATGAACTTCTGAGATATTTACTACAAATCCGGGTTATATCAAAATGAACCGTCTCCAAGAATTTTGATATTGAATCAAACCAGTTGAAATGAAATTTCAACATTATACACAATTTTGATTTCGTTGAAATAATGCAGTTTAGTTTAGCTGTGCAAAGTGGAGACACGTCTTTCAGATTGAATACTCATATGGTGTGATTTCTTATCATTCTTCGTGGCTTTGGATAATTTCTATAATCTAAATAATTATGGTTCTATTGAGTTTGACAAATGATTCAAATTGTTCATTTCCATACAAGCTGTCTTCTCTGAGATGATATGATATTATTAATCAATATATATGTTGAATAAAACGAACCTAGAGGAGAATATTTGTGAAAAGTTTCGAAAACGGAAGTGGATTTGGTTTCTGAAACGTCAACGATAAGTGTTTTAACAAATATTAGTTTTTGTATTTTTTTGGTAGGCAAAATTATGTTGCTTACTAATAGAACGTGTTCCATTCAAAAGGAACTGCTTTTCCATCATTTCACCAACTTATTGGGGTAGATTTAAAATCTGCACTTCTACACTTAAACAGATTCTAATATTAATTCTTATTTTTTCAGATGATGGTAGGTTGAAAACCAAAAAAAAACTACGAAGAAAGAACCCATCTACCACAAAATAATGATATTCGAACAGTACTTTGAATAAGGCATTTTACCTTCAGATTTTTTCGCGGAACTAATAATAACTCCTTTAATGAATTTAAGATTTCTCCCACCGTATACCGTTCGTTTTTATATTATTCCTGAGTCAAATTCAGATCAAGACTATGAAAGCCTAAATCCCACGCAGCACATAATATCCATTTTATGTCTATAATACGTACGTATATCCATGTACGGATATTCACCAATGGACATACTTTGGATGAACATATAATGGATATCCATAGGGGACATGTTTTAGAGATGTACATTGTTATATATCCACCGAATATCCACAATGAACCCCTTGTCAAAAATCAATATGTAATAAAGAATGTGCAGGATCATTTTCATTTGTCATTCTTGTTTAATCTTCATTTGAAGTTCGATAATTTGTATTGAGATTTAGTCACATTGCCTTGATCGTGAAACGGATTGATACGCAATTGAACGAAACTCGTCGAAAGTGCTATACCCAATTATAATCTGACAAAATATTTTTTTCAGGTCCTTTCATTGTGAATAAACTGTTATCTTTTGAGTGGAACATTCATTTTTATACGTCCAGAACTAAACAAGTGAAATAATTCTCAGGTCCAGTCATTTTACATTTGCTGTTAATTCCTTGTATCATTTGGGGTTGTTTGTTGACAGAACTCGGGTAAGTTTTCCTCGATCACTTGAAGAATTTCGTTGTATTACTGAAGGAGAGAATATTCTGCGGAAGACGAATTAAATTATGATGTTGATAACAATGAGTCTTCCTCTGAATTGAATGAACTATGTGGAGATTTGAAATTGAGGTTAACATGGTGAAAATTGTCTCGTTTAATTATTGCAAAACGGGAATGAAAACAGATCAGCTGAAGTGCAGAAAACATAAGTGCAAGGCTAAGCAATTAATTTCCTGTTTAATGTTTTTTTTTTGGTTGTCTCATAAGAAAAATCATCAAAATTGGAGCACATGGTGTTACCGAAAAGTATGTGGATATTCTTGAAGTTTCAGATAAAGTGAAAGTCTGTTTTCCTGCAACCCGTATTTTGAGCCACTGAACACTAATTCGAAGCAAAAAATTAATGGTATTTATTATTTACTCTATCGGTTTTCATTCGTATGGTGCCTAGTACACATCGTCTATCATTCTTCGTCATTTTCCAATCAAATTATTAGTATTTTCCACTGGCAACTGAAGAAAAATTCAAGTAGCGGATGCAAATCCAATGGATATCCGATAATGATGTGTATCCACTGTATTTTCTATGGATGTGTCTTTCTGCTACTTGAGATTGCAGGGTCTACTACCACCTTTGAAGATCTATCGTGGTATTCTTTCAATTGCCAAAATATGTATTCATTATCTAATACCAAGAATAAGTTGTACCATGTACAAACACTCTGGTACAGGAAAGTAATGGATCTCTTCAACTTTTCATTCTCCTTATCATTATTCATCTTGTACTTTTTTTATTATGGTCATCATTGTAATATGCGAAACCTTAGGATGTGAATAACGGAAATAACCCAACACATTGCACGATCATTTGATTGCTAATGTTATAATTGTATATTATGCAACGATCATGTAATGATGGTTATTAATACACGAGCATTAACCGGGATACCAAACAAGCCGAGGTGAGTTTTCTCTGGTTTATGTGAGTGAATTAATAACCCTCACAAGAGAGTTGGATACGCTTTTTTTCTACACTTGATAAATAATAAAGAACTATGAATTATTAAATTTATATTTGTATTGATATGGAAGTGGAAGAAATATTATTGCTAGTATAGTTCAATATCGTATTGAAAATGCTGATTTTATTCTGACTCGAGTGTTCAATGTAGTTTTTCGTCACTGATTTGGATTTCCAATACATTGAAAATCTGTATCGTAATGAACAATATATATCATAATGAGCTCATTATGATACAGATCTGTCATTACGATGATAGATTTTTCATCAATTGAGAATCCAATTCAGTGATGGTTCGGTTCAGAATAACATCAGCATTTCCAATAAAATATAGAACTATATTCGAGACCAGCAATAATTAAATAAATATAAATATTAGTTTCACTTCAGGGTCAGTTGATCTCACAATACAAATATAAATGTAATATTTATAGTTCTTTATTATTTATCGGATGTGAAAAAATAGCGTATGCAACTTCCATGTAATGGTTATTAACACCCTCGCATAAACCATACAAAACTAACCATCGGCTCGTTTCGTATCCCGGTTGATGCTCGTGTGTCAATAACCATCATTACATGCATAATATTCTATTATAATAATAGTTGAAATATCTGTCCTCTTTTGATTCATATAGGGAAACCAGGTAATTATACGTAAAAACCTGATATTTTGCCCAGAAGATGAGTCTCTAACCACAAACGTATTTTACTCTTTCATGATACATTTGAAATTAATACGCAGATTGGATTCGCGTGCTAACCAAACTTCCATTTGTATCTGTCTGACCAATATGGAGAGAAATTCACTGAAAATTACTAAATAATAAATCATTTTCTCTCTCTTATACTTTCCCGAAAAATATTTTTCACGTGCTATTAGATCTAAAACAATCGGAGTGAAAAACAGGAAGCAATACACGATATTTCAAAGTTGCAGTCTTCTTTGATATCGAGAAGGCGTTTGATAGTAGTTGGCAATTCAATATTCTTTGATCGATAGGGATTGAGGAGTAACCTGTCCAGATTCAACATGAGGTTCTTTCAGAATAGACAATATCGGGTCAAAAATTCCCGAAATGTCTCAGACTCACATGTCTAAGAAAATGGGGTACCACAAGTATCTACACTCAGCGAAATACTTTTTGCAATTGCCATCAACGATATTTTCCAGGGTATGGACTGCTCTATTGGCCACAGTTCATATGTTGAAGACCTTAGCATCTTTTTCTCAGCGCGTTCAATCGACAAAATGTAACAGAATTTGCAGGAAGCCATAAACTAACTAACGGAGAAGGCGAAAAGATTGGGTTTCAAATTTTCAATGACAAAAATATTCTGGGTTCATTTTTACAGGTTGAGATCAACACATGAGCATCCGAAAGTGACGATAGGAAACCGAGAAATAACTTTGAGGAAATCTATAAGATTCCTTGGAATGATTTTTGATAGAAAATTGACCTGGAGGACACATACTGAAGACCTGTCAAGACGATGCAAATTGACACTGAACCCAATACTTGTTTCAGCAAATATTTACTGGGGTTCACTAATGAGGTTTGCTTGAATGTGGTTAACAATGTTTCTTTCTGATTGGTTAGGACTTCCATTGTCTAAATTATCAACTCTATTGAATCCTGTTGCTAAGAACGAAAGGATAAAAATACAATTCAAATGAGATAATCAAATCCAAACGAAAGATTGAAATGGATTTTTTGGTCAAAAAATGAAATAAAAGGTTTGATTGATCAAAAGAAACAATATTGTGGCAAAAAAATTGAGATATCGAATATGAAACATTAGCCGAAAAAAATACGATCAAAAAATTGAATTGAAAAAAAATCCATTGTCGCCCATCACGCTATACAGAATGACCACAAAATTGGTGAAAGCAATCCTGAACTGATCAAGCATGTGCATGATACAAGACTACTCGATGCATGCAATAATCAATAAAAACAGATGACGGACAAACAAACTTTGCAGGTAGTCACTGCGCTAGTTCATTATCAAGAAATTAATTAGAATAATTAACAGTAACAAACAATGTCCATATCGAACCAAAAAACTTTAGGATATAAACAACTAACCCTAGCTTTAGATTTAGTATCAATTTTCTTCTCCTGAAGATGCTAACCTTGTGAGCGAAACGCACTTTTACACCAAAGGTTCCAATCTCATATTCATCGGGTGATTAACAAAGCGCAATATGGGCGTCGCACAAATACCACAAGAATAAAATATGTAAATAATGTCACGAGCCGTAACGTTTAGGTCTACTAACGTCATACGTTTGTGAGCTGCATGAATCATAACTTCTCGTTTGTAGATACCTATACTTCAGCGACTCTTTCACATTTCTGTTTAATCTCACTTACCTTTTTATAATTGATCTCGTCGGGTAACACATATCAACAATATTTGTTCTCATTCACGTAAGGATTAGTACTTCAAATGGAAGAGGGATGTGCAGTATTTCTATACGAAACAGAAAGCACAGTTTTTGCGAGCACTCCAATAATCTCACATTATTTTTCATAAGAGAGTAAGGATGATCGTAACTCTTTGAGTATCAAGATGCATTTCTGGAACAATTACTCTAATATTATATACAGAGTATCAAAAAATTTACATTGAATTGAAAGTTATTAATTGGAATCCTAACCAAATTCTCTCTCTCTCAAAGTTCACATCCCTTCCTTTCTGTATTTTGGTTTCACGAATAGATAGAGCCACTTTTATAACAAAAATCTGAAGAGGTGGTGTCACAGCTAGCAGTGTCTTGTCCGAACACCTGTAGTCTTTAGTAGGTACAGATCCATCAGAATATTTCATTTTTTTTGCGTACGACTATCGAGAGAAGAGATTTGTAAGTTTTTCAATAAATATGTTTAGCTAGTAAATTAGTTTATTGACAACCATATATGTGATGCTGTCATTACTAACGTCATTGAATGTTGTGAAGTGTCACATTACACATCTATTCTAGACTTTATCTGTCATTTATTGAATTATTCTGACATTTATTTATTTTGATGACAGTTGTATACCCCGTAGTCACGGTAACAATATATCTACTTGATTATTCTGAGAAAACCGCGTTCTTGGTAATTTGTCGTTATATGTAATATTTTAGATATGTTCAGAACGAAACAGAGATTTATTAATTTTAATCGAAATATGATGGTTGTAAATGAGGTAGTATATAAACCTCGGTAGGAAGTTTCATTCCTGTCTCTAGATCATGTGTAACCTCGACGCTTTGCGTCTCGGTTAACTAACTGATCTCACGACAGGAATGAATCACTTCCCACCTCGGTGTGTAATATATTATTTTCAAGGCCGTCTAGGCTTGTATGCCATCAGAGGAGGGACAAGTACTAGAATTCCCATATTCTTCGATCTCATGTACGCCATACCATTTCATAAATTTGTTTGGGGGGAATCAAATGAATCAATGTTGTGTTTATCAGTAAGGTATCGAAATGAACACTTCTTATAGATATTAAATTTCCCTAACACCATTTTATATGAATCGACTCTAGTTTTGCTAAAGACATTGGAATGTTCACGAAAGGAAAATTGTAATGTGCATGAGGATATGTTTCAATGTGCTTTCGATTCCGAATATGTGTAATATACAGCTGTTAGAATGTGATGCAACATGAACATTTTCGGGGTCGAATCCCAACTTCTTCAACAACTGGGTGTTATTTATGAATAATCTCAGAAGCAGCTGTAAATTAATATTCAAAGAATTACTTTGTAAGAGCGAAATTGGCATTTCATATGATCTCCAAACATATCCCTGAATGAATCACCACTTTTGACTTTCTGAGGGCAATGTCTTCAAAACTTGAACTATTGCCTCACTCAAATTTCTGATACGTGATCAGAGGACTGAAATGTTAAAAAATCATGTACAAGTCATCATTCGGGAAACAAATTAGTAAATGGATAATGAATTCGCGAGTGGTGTGTTTCACTGCCGTAAAATTTGTACACAAAATCGGGATTTCTAGTGGATTTCAGGATTTCATTTGAGATTTCCAAGATTTATAGTGAATTTTGTTTACCAGATTTACGAAGTGAAGCACCCCTCGTGAATTCATTAAATGCTTCTCAACATAACTTGTTATATATCGCAACGTATCCAAAAAAAACGAATAATGTACACATAAATAAACAATTAACATTCTGGAGGACTTCGATCGGAGTCCATGGCGCATGGCGTTCAGTTTGAAAATTCCACGAGAAACATCAACTATTATACCACAATTGATACAATCAGGATGCAGGAGTTCAAATTCAATGACACTGTCGAAGGACACTTCTCGTTGCCTCTAAAAGTTCATTCATCTAGGTAGAAATTCAATGAAAGAGCTTCGAGTCAAAACATCAGTTGGCATTTGTTGTTATTTCAATCAGTAACCAGAGACCGATTTCTCACCTGTATCGTAAGCGGAATGTTAATAAAAACGAGATTCATTGGCAAGCCATTCTCAAACAACATTATTCTGAAATAAATAATTCAACTTTCAAAAAAGTGCAATACTCACGTGCATAGATCACTGAAAATAGTCCAAAAATTGTCACAACACTACCTAAGAGTCCAGTACCACCCATGACTTCTGCTACCTCCACAACGACTAAACAGAAATTAGTGATGACAACATAATTAAAAACAAGTTTACGAGTCGGTTTCTTGATAACCCATCTGATCTTTCGGTCAATCCGCTGTTATCGTGATTATCGAGCCAGCCTTGGGAATACCAGTGTCTGCAAAACTTGCTTAGTGGGAAATTATTGAAGGTACGTAAAATCACAATTAGTGACGTAGCACGACTACCGTATGAGTAAACTGGTCAGCAGAAGACATGGAACTGTTGTTCGACGTTTAGTAAATGAGGGGAAAAACCCTCAAAAGAATGATCATTATTTTTCCATCATATTCAGCAAATGAAAACCGAAATTCTTGAATTCGATATAACAGGTTAAATTGGGAATTGACGAGTTGATATCTTTCGAATGACAGACGCACAGTAGAGCAGATGAACTCAAAATTTGGCAAAAATTCGAAAGTCTGGATCCTATTTCTTTCGGAGTGATGACATCAGCAAAAATACCCGGAGTAGTTCAAACCAAAAAAAATAATGTTTTCAGAAAATGTCCAATGAAAATAATTAGGGCAAATATGTAGTGTATTACATATGAATTATGGAAAACTTCTAAATTTCTCGCGATGAAATTGAACCCTATAAGGTCAATAAAAGTGTTTCTTAGTTGGAATCACTGCAAAGTTAAACAAAGTCGCTTCTCGCTATCTGCCTGCTTTTGAAATTCCCAGCGGATTTCGATGCGGATTCTTTTAATATATAGAGTGATTCAAGATGAAGGTTTATATGTATGATTCATGCATAATATAGAAGAGAATCAATGATAATTCTTGAGGTTTCCAACGTCGTAAATAAACACATTTAATTGCGCTTACATGTGATATATTTTTCATTCGTATGAAGCCGGGGCGGAGTTCAATATAAAAATGAGCAAATAAGCGCAAGTTTTGACTTCGATAATGTGTCGTCAGATATTTAGTGAAGCGAACATAGCTTCAACACATCACTAAAACCTCTTACGTGAATTCCGGAGAAACAAAATATTAATGATTTCTGAGGATGATCTACAAGTGAATCATTTCACTTGAAATGGTTAAAACATCAGTCATGCAGAATGTTATCTGCTTTCAAATCAATACTTGTCTCACTAAGTCAATTAATTACCAATATGAAATGGACGAAGGGCTCAAGGAATTATGGCGTTCGTTACGGCAAGTTTTCGGTGAGAATTCTGACTTAGTTTTTTTTTTCTTTATTGTAGGGTTGGACGAATTCACTACTTCCGTGAATTGAATTCATAAGTCACAACAAGCAAATATAAAGCCAAAAGCTAGCTTGTGAATTGTTACGCAAATCAATTCATAATTAATTATGGTAATTTTAAAACGAAACATCAATCGATTTCATTGCGACAGTTTGGAATGAGATTTTCCGTTATCAAGTTGACTACGAATGTCAATCCACAGAAGTTGAAATTTGTGCGAGCAGTGTAAACCAGTTAAAATCCTCCTGTGAGTATACAACTCTCTATTATGCATCTTCTACCAAAAAATTAAATACTTAATTACTTATTACTCAAATACTTCAAAATTTCGGTCCGTGAGCATAGACATTGCAGCTGATGGACTGGTCCTAAGAGAGAGAGAGAGAGAGAGGGGACTGCGGAATGAGCAAGATAGAATAATTCAAGAATAACCTCTAAAAGCGAATTCCTTCCTCAATGTAACAGATAAAGAGAGGTTGAGAAGGATAGAGTGAATCAAGTATAGAATTATGTCTCTGTCCTTCACAATATCAGTTCAATGTGCATATCCTTTCTCTCTCTAATGTATTCCGCATTGTATGATATCGGAAACTGTCATAAAGGCCAGTCCATTTGTTGTAATGTCTATGCTCGTGAGTGAAAGACGATTCATGTTTTTGGGAAAAGTTTCGAAAAAAAGATGCAGGAAATTCAAAAAAAATTCTTTGAGTATTGTTGAATAGTCCATATTTTTACTTACATAGGTAGGTGGGTATTATTATATATGAGTTACATTATTAGGAAAATATTTTTAACACCAAGGGCTGGTTTTTCAATCACCAGATGAGCAATAGCTGAAAGCTGAAGTGCCTGGCCAAGACATTCGATCAGCATTTAGGGATTTGGTTGATAGCAGAGTTTATTGACCCAATATTGAAAATCGTTATGGCCACCTTGCAGAAGAAAACAAGAATCGAACAGCAAAAATCATGGAATGCTTGGAACCTCAATTGTACTCTCTCTTCGTATTGCAAATAATGAATGGGAGATATGATGTCTTCGTTTTCGATTTAACGTCGAGTAAAGCAGTGGAAATTCATTTTGAGAGAATCGGTATGAAAATGATGAAATGAAAACACTGGTCTGCAACACAATCCTCCTTCAAGAGGTAAAAATTATGAATAGTAGGAGTTGATCATCATAAAATTAGATTTGCTTGCACTAGCGTGCAGTACGTTCAAAAGTTGTATTGTGATTTTCATACCGGATATTTCAGTAAGTTATGAATTATATTAACAAATAATTGTTTTTCAACTACAGAGCAAAATAAAATCAGCTAATTAGAACATTATCCTGATTTTAAAAGTAAATATCACTTTTAGGTTAAAAAATGTGTTCCTTAAAATGCATTTTTCTGACTCTCACTTGGATTTCATCCTCGAAAATATTGGTGCAGTATCTGATGAACATGGTGAAAGATTTCACCAAAATATATTACACATAGAGAGGCGCTACAACGGAAAATGGTCAGCAGCAATGCTTGCCGATTTTTGTTGGACGATTTTTCGTGAAACACCTACAGTGTTTCTTATTATTACTTTAAATTATTCATTTATCACTGAATTTCAGAATTTGAGATCTACGTGACAACGTTGCTTTCTCATGTGTTTCAGTTTTTTTGCCGATACATATCAGTTAAAATAGTACTTCAATGAAAAAAGTCGGTAACGGAAATATATTGAATGAATAGTTAAAATTTCACAACAGTTGATTTGCGGGATATTTTCTATCGAAGTTAAGATAATTGTTATTACTTATTGTGGTGAAAATTCCAAAAAGCATTTTCCTTATATCCTTTTCTTATCCTCCTGGATGCTATTGGAGTCCAGCCAGCGTTAATTTGGTAAGTTTATAATTCTTCAACCTTATTTGGTAATATTAGTAACATACAGAAAATATGAAAAGAGAAAAATCTACAAAGTGAATACTACGAAGAAAAAAAATTTACATTCATGTAATGGTTTTTGATGATTTATGACATATTTTATTCAATTTCATATTATTTTTTTTTTGAATAAGTGACTCAAATTTGAAGCAAAATAAGAATTGTTTTCAAAAATTTGATAAAAAAATTTATACGTTTTTCATACTATGTTCCCATTCAGAAATATTGAAATTATCATGAAACAAGCATTGAATTCGAAGGAGAGAAAAAAAAAATTTCCTTGCAGACCAGTGGAATCGGCATGAAGCACCTATTGTCGCTCAGTGTAGTCAAGTCCGCAGTAGATATGATGTCTTCGTTTCTGTATAATAATATATTATGCAAAATTCACGTCAACAGATTCCACGAAATCGTATCAACGCGAATTAAATATTTGAAATGGATTCAACGACGAACTGTGATATAAAACTTGAAGTCGATATAACAACATAGTACAGGAAACTCGGACCGGTTTTATTCTATGGGTCAAAAAAACTGTTTTCAACACTTTCTGTCTGAATGGAACCTTTATATTTTGCTGGGTATTTTATAAGGGACAATTGCTAACTACACCAAAAAATGAGCAGTTCCGAACGGATATGGTGGGGAATCGAACCTGATCTCCCGTATGATGGACGGTGTTGAAAAACAGTGTTTGCTAGGATCTTTTATGTTACGAATTTATAACTTCTCACCTCTTTATGAAGAAATGAAAAAATTGGATATCTAGTAAATCTGAACTTTTTTTTCTGAAAACGAAAGAACTAGATAAAAAATTGTCGATTTTTCGAATATTCCCCAGATAACACGATTTTGTTTTTTAAAACTCATCTCTCAATGGGTGAGAAATCATGATATGTAATCCACAATCATTTTTTGTCAATTTGTCTTGTCGGTGCCACTTAACTCACAGAATCAGTAGTTTCTTTTCAATTCAGGAAAGTTGGCGATTTATCCCTTTTCTATCAAAAATTATTTCCCATTGTTCTCCTGAAATATCGCCAATCGTCTCATCCTTGGCATATCTATCACAATTTATTGTTCACGACTAGTACAGTTTTCCCAACTCTTTGTTGTGATCTCGGAAACTTCCTGAATCTTTGTTTCTATCTCAGAGATCGTTTTCATGTAAAAATCAGACTTGAACCTTTAATACTACAATAATTCTGTTGTAAAAAAAAAATGGTCAACAGAGCTTTATATTACGGGAGCAAGTGTGTTCAGTTGTCCGAACGATTCAACTCTGAATTTTTAGAATTAGGACTTCTGAGTCGTCCGCATCTGCAGTAGACATTCTCAAAGGCGATGCGGCAATTTCAATTTCAATTTACAATTCATTCTCAATAGTCAGATTAAAAAATTTGAACAAATTATCCATACCACTTTCAGTACCAGCTGATCCATCTAAGCAATCATATGCTTGTGTTGTGGTATTAAGCTGGCTCTGAAGTGGTTACATATTTAGAAATTACAGATGTGCGTGTACAAGCCATAATGGAGAACCAGGGAGGGAAAGAACCAAGGAAGTCAATTATATGACACTCAATACGTACATACACATAATACATATATACGTATACACATATATACACGCACATACATATACATATGTACCCACTATTATTATCATTACTAGGACAATAGTAAAATTTGTAATAATGCTCAGTGAATAACTATAATGAGCCTATATCAGCTTATTATTTTTATATTAGAAAATACTCAGTAGGGTTTTGTTTTCCAATATAATTTTTTTTGTGGACTGTTTATATTTCAACATTTTATGTGAGGTTTTTATTTCAGTGGGCAGAAGATTGAAGAGCTTAGGTCCAAAAAAAATATAAACCTTTGTGTGTGTGTTTTCCTAAAAATTGGCAATGTTACAGAATTGCTATTCGTGAATCTGGTTTCTCTAATTTTAGGGATGAAATATTTATCTTTATTTTGAAACATGTATATCAAGCACTGGAATATACCGTGTGACACAGACGCATGGTACACCCCCATTTTCTCCTTTGTTTTTCTAGCTATATTTTTGAAATTTGGAACATTGAGTATGCTCACTGAACAGCATTTCTCGACATATCTGAAAGAAAAAAACAACTTTCAGTTTTTCCGGAAATAACATCAACTTTCGATTCTTGAATGGGACAGCCTGTATATTGTTACATGATCGGCTAGGGATGATCATGAGGAATTTAACGATACCAGGTTTGATGATGTTATCTCCAATGACTGCGGAGATATCGCCATTTATATTATCCATAAGCTCAACGAGTAGGAGAGAGAAACTTTTTCTGGCGGGTCAATCCGATTCTCTCTCCCACTCATTGAACTTATGAATAAAATAAATGGCGATATCTCCGTAGTCATCGGAAATAACACCATAAAACCTGGTATCGTTGGATTCCTCATAATCATCCCTAACCGGTCATGTAACAATATGCAGGGTGTCCCATTCAAGAATCGAAAGTTGATGTCATTTCCGGAAGAATTGGGAGTTGTTTTTTCTTTCAGATATGTCGAGAAATGCTGTTCAGTGAGCATATTCAATGTTCCGAATTTCAAAAATATAGCTAGAAAAACAAAGGAGAAAACGGGGGTGTACCATGAGTCTGTGTCACACGGTATATAATCCCCTCACATCTAATATTTCTGCTTCTTTGTATAATTTGAAGGTAGGATAGCGTTTTTCTTTCTTATATATTATTTTCAACAACGTGTTCTGCAAGGACTTGACTTTTGACATTGAGTTATCAAATAAACCACCCCAAACTGCTATACAGTATCTAATAACCGATTCTGCTAGTGAATTGTATAATAATGTTTTTTCATCTAATATGTCTCTGAGAGTATAAAATTTGTATATCAGCTGCCTCATTCTTTTACTGATATAAGCGGTGTGTTCATCCCATTTGAGTTGTTGATCAATTAAAATTCGCAGGTATTTAATGTGTGAAGTTTTTTCTATATAAGGACAATCGCAAGAGTCGTTTCCATTACAACTATGAATTTTTAGGATATTGTAGATGGGCTGATCAGGTTTAGACAGTGAGAAAGCTATAAACTTAGTTTTTTTCACATTAAGACTCAAGAGATTGTGGTTAAGCCATAGTTGAAGTTTATGTAAATCAGTTTCTGTTGTTTCCTTCAGTTCTTGCCATGTTTTGCTTTTAAATACAATGGCGGTGTCATCGGCGTATGATATTATGTGCCCTTTAAAATTTCTAATTGAAGTTATACTATTGTTATATGCAAGGAACAATACTGGACCAAGTACTGTACCCTGAGGTACGCCCATTTGAATCTCTAGAGGTTTGCTCAAGCAATCTTCAATTTTAACAACTTGAGTTCTATGTGATAAATAATCACGCATAAGATTCAAAGGTTGTCCTCGAACACCATAGTTTTCTAGTTTCTTCAGTAGCACCTTATGTGACACCGTATCAAACGTTTTGGCAAGATCTAGAAAGACAGCTAGACATCTTTCTGATCTGTCCAGACCACCCACAGTGTTTTCAATGAAGTCCAGCATCGCTTTTTCAGTATTCGAATGGTTTCTGAAACCGTATTGATTTTTATTTATTACATTGTGCTTTATAAAAAAAATTGTTAATCTAGTTTTTATACTCTGTTCAAATATCATGGCGAAATTATTTATTACAGATATTGGGCGGTAGTTGTTTCAGAATGTTTTGCTCGGCTGATTTGTAAACAGGTGGCACATAAGATTTTTTCCACTGTGTTGGTCGAAGTATCCTTCTCTGCTGCGAGGCTTTGATTTGTTGTGGTCCAGATGACGTGTCATTATTAATCGGACTGTCGATTAACCCCAATTGATTTTCCGAAACCGTTTTTTCTCTCATTGGGAGGATCCGTGTATTTTGAACAGCTGGCATCCATGTTCTGAGGATGTTTACGTCTATGCGGTTGAAGTAGTTCTAAGAAAACTTAACCTTTTAACTAATGACCGATCGCATTGCTTTCTATCATTTCCTAAGTCAATGTTAACAGAGAAACTCCACTATAGATATGTATAAAGACACCGCGTATATTCGCAAAGTTGATAAAAATGAATATATCGTTCTTAGAATCTGGTGAAATATTAACATAATAACAATTCATACCGTTTCTTCAACACGTGCTCAGTAACGGATGACAGGAATCATTAAAATTTTCACGATCCTAATATTCCTGAATATACGCAGACTAGAGCTTGAGGATAAATTTGATCGACAACGTGATGAGATATCATCGTCGCGTACAAAGAGGACGAGAAGCAACTGCGCTTAAGGTAATGGCTCAATCTCAATTATGTGTCTTATTCTTCTCCTTGAAATCTGTCGATCAAACAGTTTCTCCAAAGTTTCTTCAACAGACTCGAAGGACGGACTGGCTACATCACACAACGACCACTTACAACACCCGTAGAATGATTGATCATTGGGTACGAGAATCTTTTATCCTGAGTTGACAATCAGGGATTTGATGGTCTTCTGCATCTGACCAGCTGAGAATTCTGACAACTTCTGACACACTGGTGATCTTCAGATTGGAAAGTTACAATTAACGAGCGTGTTGAAACCATTTTATTGATGTGTTTGTTTGGTCACCTCGTATATGTTGTTTTTAGAAAAAAAAAATAATTGATTTTGACAGGGTAAAAAAGTTAGTTATCATTGACTGAAAATAAAAAGTTAAAACTGTTTTTTGCTTGAAAAGTTTTATTAAAATAACATTGGTCCTTCGAGTATAAAAGAATACGCTGTGGAGTTATGGAGCAGCCAAGACAGATAGTCGAAGAAAATAATCAAATTCGCCGAAGCAAGAGGTCAAATAAGGGTGTTCCTCCCCGAAGATTTGCAGACGTAGATACTATCAGCCTTGGTTTGAATGCAGGTGCAGTTAGAGATGATGTGGGCATCTTTAATGTATATAGAAACTGCAAGAGCAACGTAGATGTCTACTCTGTACATAATGAAAAGGAAGATGCCAGTGGCTCTATTCAGACGCGACAATTTTTAAGACCTGAAATAGTACAACCTACTATTAGCCAACAAAAAGCACGTACGGAAGAGGAAAAATCGGTATCCAAACAGTCGAATATATCTAAGATGGAACTAGAATTGGACTATATAAGAAAAATACAACTACTTGACGAAGAGGAGGCTAAAGAACGATTACTTGCTATTGAGAAAAAGCGACAAAATATCAAAAATGAAATGGAAATTCAGCGCAAATTTCTAGAAAATTGTGAGACTGCCAGTAAAGTTTCCACAAAAATTGGAATTGAGCATGCAGAAAGTTTATATAAAGACCCCGAGGCTGTAAATGACTGGATTGAAAGCGTTCGAAAATTTCCCATATCAAGGTGTGGGGAGGATTCTTCACAATGCAATCAAGAAAAGTTTCGAACTTTTCCAAACGGTGGAGGAAGTTCCGATCTACTTCACGATTTAGTTGAAACCAATAAACTTCTGGTGCGACACAAAGTTCAAGATCTTCCCATTTTCACTGGAGAACTCACTGAATGGCCAATCTTTATCAGCCAATTTCGAAGGTCAACAAGTCAGTACGGTTTCACTGATGAAGAAAATTTGTTGAGACTTGATGAAGCACTTAGAGGTAAAGCAAGAGATACCGTCAGACCTCTAATGATATCTCCCGACAACGTTTCCAAAATGATAAAGATGCTAGAGATGAATTTTGGACAACCCGAATGGATTATATTATCTTTGATGGACAAGGTCAAACGATTTGGAATGGTCAATGAAGATAAACTCGAATCATGTATATCCTTTTCCAATTCAATTAACAACTTGGTTTCGACTATGAAAAATATAAATTCAACATTATATTTATTTAATCCGGAATTATTAACCAACCTCGTAGACAAACTTTCACCAATCCAAAGACATAGTTGGGGAAAAGTCAAATACCACCATGAAATGAATGGATTACCTACTTCATTAGAAGATTTTGCCAGATGGTTCGAAGAGGAAGTCAGTATCATAGCAGCAACTACGAATCCATTCCAGAAGAATAGAAGGATGAGAGAATCGGTGATGCTTTCAGAAAAATATGAATCTGACATTGGAGACAGTAAATGTGTAATGTGCAAAAATGCCCACCATGAGATCCGAGAATGTGGCGAATTTGCAGAAAAATCATTATCTGAGAGGAGACAAGTAGCTGTTGATTTGAAGTTATGCTTCCTCTGTCTAAACACTGGGCATATGGCCAATAGGTGTCGCTCAAAAAGTAGGTGTGGTATAGAAAACTGTAGAGGAAGGCATAATCAGTTGTTGCATTTGTCGAGATTCACTTCAGAGTCAGACAGAGCAGGAAATGAAGTGGTTTCACCAATCGAAACTGAGTATTGTGCCAATATGACAACTTTTGTCAAAAATGTCATGCTACGCATCGCACCAGTTATAGTCCGGGGGTCAACAAAAGAAATAAGGACTTTCGCACTATTTGATGAAGGATCAACCTGTTCAATGATAGAAGACGTTCTTGCAAGTGAACTCGGCTTGTCTGGTCAAGTGTCGCCATTATATTTTCAATGGACAAATGGTATAACCCATTTCGAAGACAATTCCAAAGTGATATCCCTGGATATTTCTAAAAATGATCATAATCCAATATTTTACACTCTGAGAAACTTGAGAACCGTTAGAAACCTTTCTCTTCCTGAACAAAACATCAATGTCAAAAATCTTATGCAAAAATTTCCATATTTGGACGAAAACCTTCTGCATTCCATTGAGAAAGCAAAACCGATGCTATTGATTGGACAGGACAACTGTGGACTGATTGTACCTCGTCATATCATTCAGCCCAGATTGAACCAACCAATTTTATCTAAATCGAAATTGGGTTGGACTATACATGGCCCAATTTCAGAAAACAATTCAATAGTCGAAGTTGCTCATGTAAATTTGTGCCGTCATAGTATCCTCGACGACGAACTACATTTCATAGTGAAAGATAATTTCAAATTGGAAGATTTTGGAGTCAAAATACCTGATCATATAATAAAATCAGTAGACGATAAAAAAGCATTGAATATTATGGAACAGTCTTTGAAGAAAGTTGGAAACCGTTTTGAAATCGGACACCTTTGGAGAGATTTTGATGTTAAGTTACCCGAAAGTAAAAGTAACGCTTTGAGACGTCTTACCTGTATGGAGAGAAAGATGGACAGAAATCCTGCATTTGCTGCAAAGTATTGTCAGAAAATAGAAGAGTATCTCCAGAAAGGTTATGCAAGGAAGTTGGAGTCACATGAAATAATTGAAAGTTCGAAAGATTGGTATCTGCCGCACTTTGCAGTTTGGAACATTAACAAGCCTAATAAAATCCGACTTATTTTCGATGCAGCAGCCAAGTCTTCTGGATCCTGTTTGAATGATTTTCTACTTCAAGGCCCTGACTTCGTACCTTCCTTGGTTTCGATATTGTGGCGTTTCAGACAAGGAAGGATAGGTGTAAGCGGAGATATCAAGGAAATGTTCCATCAAGTCTCCATCAGAGAAGTTGATAGATGCGCCCAACGTTTTCTCTGGCGAGGAATGGCAAGAAATATGGAACCTGACGTATACCAGATGGATATCATGATTTTCGGGGCCGTGTCCTCACCTTCTGTAGCTCAATTCGTGAAAACAAAAATGCAGAAGCCTGTGAAAATGAGTTTCCAGGAATAACCAGAGCAATGACACGACAGCACTATGTTGACGACTACTTGGACTCATTTGCAACCGAAGACCAAGCTATCCAATGTGTAAAGGATGCCATATGCGTTCACAAGAGGGGTGGTTTCGAAATGGTGAAATGGATCAGTAATTCGCAGAATGTTATTAATTCTGTTCCGGAAGTCTTACGAGCAGATTCTGAAAAAAATATGAAAATTGATTCTGAAAGATTCGAGAGAGTTTTAGGACTTTCTTGGTCACCCCAAAAAGATAACTTCATTTTCTATATGAATTTCAAGAAAATTCCGGAAGAAATTTGTAGAGGGGAGAAAATTCCCACAAAACGAGATGTTCTCAGGACAGTTATGTCAGTTTTTGATCCTTTGGGTTTCTTGGCCCCACTTATGGTGAAAGCCCGAGTTTTGATGCAGAACATATGGAGAAGCAAGGTTGATTGGGATACGGAGATATCAGAAGAACTGTTTCAAAAGTGGCAACAATGGTTAAATGATCTACGAGTATCTTCCCCAATCGAAATCAATCGTTTTTATATTCCAAATCTTCATCATATGACAAACTTAAAAGTTGAAGATGTTGACATTCATATGTTTTCTGACGCCAGCGATAAAGCTTATTCAGCGGTTGCCTTTCTGAGGATAGAAATTGGGAATGTAGTATATACAAGCTTTGTTTCTTCAAAATTCAAAGTTGCTCCTCTAAATCAACAAAGTATTCCGAAATTGGAGCTGCAAGGGGCTGTATTAGCTAGTAGACTTGCAAAAACTATAAGGTGTGAGCTGGAATATAAAATTAATAAGGTTCACTTCTGGACTGATTCTCTGGTAGTTTTGAAACAAATTCGATCTGAATCTAGACGCTTTCCAATGTTTGTGGCTTGTAGAATTGGGGAAATACAACAAGATACTGACATTTCTTCATGGCATTGGGTCCCATCAAATTTGAACGTGGCGGACTTTGCATCGAAAGAATTGAAAGTTGTAAATTTGAAAAGTGACAGTGAATGGTTGCAAGGACCATCGTTCTTGAGAGAAATAGAGGAATTGTGGCCGAAAGAACCAAAATGTTCGGAAGAAGATGAAACAATACTGATTTTGGTAACTGAGTCGCACAACGAAGAGTTTGCCATTTTGCCCGACATAAACCGATTTTCCAAATGGGCTAGAATCATTCGAGCTACTGCATGGATTTTTCATTTCAAAAATATGATGAAGAAACTAAAACTAGAGAGATTGAGTACATTGAGTCTTGGTTGTGAAGAGATTGCTCAATCCACAAGATTATGGATGAAGAGTTGTCAATCTTTATCTTTCAGAGACGAAATGAAATGTCTGAAATTGGAAAAAGCTTTGCCGAAAAGTAGTCGTTTATTCAAATTGAATGCCTTTTTAGATGCTCATGGTATAATTCGTCTTAGAGGAAGATTTCCTGACGAAGATTCACTGTGCATGGACTATGACTATAAGTACCCAATGATTTTAGATCAAAAAGAAGCATATACCAAATTGCTCATTCAACATTACCATGAAGAAGCTGGTCATATTGGAGTCGAAACTGTAGTAAACAACTTGAGATTAAGATTCTGGATATTGAGAATAAGAGCTGCGGTTAAAAAATGCTTTTTCAATTGCCAAGCATGTAAAATAAGGAAGAGTAAACCAGTTGTACCCGAGATGGGAATGTTGCCAGAACAACGATTGGAACCTTTTGTTTTTCCGTTCACATACGTGGGGGTTGATTTTTTCGGACCCATGATTGTGTCAATTGGAAGAAGGACGGAAAAAAGATATGGAATGTTATTCACTTGCCTCACAGTGAGAGCAATACATATAGAAATTGCATCTAGTCTTGATACCAGTTCTACAATAATGGCAATTCGTCGTTTTATGTCTAGACGAGGACAACCGAAGGAGTTTTTCTCAGATAATGGCACAAACTTCGTTGGAGCCGAACGTGAACTCCGGGAATCCATGAATTCAATCCGTAGTCCAAGAATTCAGGATGAACTCTCGTTAAAAGGAATTGTGTGGCGGTTCAATCCACCCAGTGCTCCCCACATGGGTGGAATATGGGAGCGGATGGTGAGATCAGTAAAAACAGCACTAAAGATTTCATTGAAGTCTGTTCGACCAAAAAAGGAAATTCTCTCTACATTGCTCGCCGAAATTGAATACACGGTAAACTCACGACCATTGACTCATATTGCAATTGATCCCAATGAACCAGAAGCATTAACGCCCAACCATTTTCTGACGATGAGACAGGGATCTGTGCAGAGCCCTGGTACAATTGAACATGAGTTTCTGAGCAGAAAACAGTGGAGGATTGCTGAAAGTCTGGCCAATGCCTATTGGCGACGCTGGATTAAGGAATATCGTCCTACGCTTATATGCAGAAAAAAGTGGTTCTCGAAAATTGACCCTGTAAAGGTAGGAGACATATGTGTTATAATGGATGAGAAATCTCCTAGAAACGAATGGTTGATCGGCTGCATATCAGAGGTATTTCCTGGAAAAGATGGAATCATCAGAGTGGCCAACGTAAGAACAAAAAAAGGAAATTTCACTAGACCGCTTTCGAAGCTTTGTATCCTGCCGACAAGTGGTGAAGATCACCGCTCTTCACGGGTGGGAGAATGTTGAAACCATTTTATTGATGTGTTTGTTTGGTCACCTCGTATATGTTGTTTTTAGAAAAAAAAAATAATTGATTTTGACAGGGTAAAAAAGTTAGTTGTCATTGACTGAAAATAAAAAGTTAAAACTGTTTTTTGCTTGAAAAGTTTTATTAAAATAACAGAGCGGACACAGAAATGCTGAAGAGTTCTGAGAACGCCATGCAAAAACAAGGGAGAGGGCATATTAATTCGAAATTGTTGAAGGTTGAAAACTTCAAGAAACACTTCTCTCGGTAATTATTACCAAAGCTTGGTAATATAACTCCAAAAGTGCACCGTGGGGCGTACAGAAAATAAATGACTACAATCTTTTCAAAAATTCCCATGAATTCAGGGAGAGCAGTGTTGATTATGCCATGCTGCAATTGATTTGATGACCACAGTTTAGTCAATGTTGTGCTGGGAGCCCAGAAACCTTATGAACCTCTTTATCTCAAGGCTTGTTCCTTCACGAAACGAACAAGTAATAGAATATATAACCAAGGAAGATATTTCCTGGGGCTCACAGCTTCCAATAAAATGAAGTTAAAACGAATTTTCATCTCCTCTCCAGATACTTGCATACTGGCTTGAACCGGAGCTATCTGAGAGTATCTTTGACTTCACCAACTGTTTCTGATCTTTTGTTGATACGTTATAGGGAATCGAGAAATCATTAGTAGCCTGGAGAGTACCTACGTTATACTGATGATTCCAAAGGATCGTGAAGTGTCCATCTGGGTTAATGTACGAAAATACTTGCAAACAGGGTCAGCAGTAATCTGACCTCTCATCGAAGTGATTTTTTTCGATGCCATTGCAGTTGTTTAACGGCAAATAACCGATCACACTGCCGCCGTTTCATTTGATGCCCCTTTGCTCGAATGTCGTTGACAATGTTCCTTGCTAAATGGTAATGGTTCGAACTTTCATTGTCTATATTATCAACTCTATTGAAACCTGTTGCTAAGAACGAAAGGATAAAAATAAAATCAATTGAGGAAATCAAATCAAAACAAAAGTTTGAAATGGATTGATAATAATAATAATAATAATAATAATAAATCTTTATTTCCCGTTGACAGTGAAATGTATGGGAATTGTCAAGCCTAATTCTAAGGGTTATTCGAAATATCAAAAAGTAAAATTAAATATAAATATAAAATAGGACAGTCACATAAAATAATTTTTAGTTAAAAAATTCGAAAAGCGAATAAAAACATTTCTCCAATAAAAAATGTTTCAAGTCTTTTTTGAAATGACTCTCATTTTTATGTTGTTTTATGATATCTGGGAGTTTGTTAAAAATTCTTGGCCCTATATAATTGGGAGCAAAATATGCGGTATTCACCTTCGCAAATGGAACATACATGGATTGTTTACTTCTGGTATTATATCCATGAATATCTTCATTCAACTTGAAGGAAGATCTATTTTTAAAAATATAAACAGCCATATCAAAAATGTATATACATGGAAGAGGTAAAATTCCGTACATTCTGAAAATAGGTTTACATGAGTCCCTAAATTGAATATGTGCCTAGGTACGTAATATACGTTTTTGACTGATAAAAACATCCGATGCTGAGGTGGAATTACCCCAGAAACATATACCATACCTAAGCCTTGAATCAATTTGGGTGTAGTAAATTGCAAGTAACTGTGCGTCATTGAGAAAATTTCGGAGATTCAGAAAAAGAAAATTCAGGGAATTCAATTTGCCAATAAGTTTATCACAATGGGTTTTCCAACTGAAAAATTCGTCCAAATATACTCCAAGAAATCTGACAGATTCTTGAGTGTTTGTCAAAATTGTCTCATTTACTCTAATATTTAAATTTCTTACCGCCTTCCGACGATTATGGAAACGTATTACCTCAGTTTTTTCGGTATTGAAAAATAAAGAACGTTCATAGAAAAAGTTTGATATATTATTCATCACATCACTACATTTAGCATTTAGTAAATCAGTGTCCTGTGAAGACAACACCAGTGATAAATCATCTGCGTATGCAGAGTGATGACAACTTTCTAAAATGCAATCAATCTGATTGATATACAAAATAAATAACACCGGTCCCAATACGGACCCTTGTGGGACACCCATATCAACATTCAGACATTCTAATTTTTCATTATATTTTGTATTATTAGAGTTTATTTGTATAGATACGTATTGTTTCCTATCCGCCAGAAATGATTCAACCCATTTCAGTGGGAGACCCCTCAAACCACATAGTTCCAACAATTCTAATAGTTTTTCGTGGTTTACGCAATCAAACGCACGGCTTAGATCGCAGAAGATTGCTATTCGTTGGTCAATGATGAAATTAAGGTTTGATTCATCAAAGAAAATAATGTTGTTACAATTATCGAGATATCGATTATAAAATATTAGTCTAGGAAATATTTGATTTTTGTTTTCATATTTTTTTTGACTAATATTTACAAAAATCAAATTTCTTCTTTGACTAATATTTCATAATCGATATCTCGACTTTTTGTAACAACATTATTTTCTTTGATCAATCAAACCTTTATTTCAATATTGACCAAAAAAGCCATTTCAACCTTTTGTTTTGATTTGATTTCTTTACTTGATTTGTATTTTTCGTTCTTAGCAACAGGTTTCAATAGATTTGATATTATAGACAATGGAAAACCGAACCATCACCATTTATAATGTCCCTTGTGGAACTGGGCATTTTGCATTCTTCATAAGTGTTCTATAATCTTGAAATTCATCTCTAGATATGTTCATGACGTACAAAGTGAATTAAGTCCAATTAATGGTATGTTTCATTTCATACTTGTTTTTTTTTTCATACTCTCCACGCTCGCTAATCTGGGAGACACGCACATACTTAGGCATCATGTTAGGTCGAAACGGCAGGTGTATTTGATGGTACATCGCCAATATGGCATACTTCAGTAGTATAGCAAAGGGGTTTCTGTGACCGAGATCCCGGTCACAGAACCCCCTTAGCGTATATCGAGCGATTTAGGGAACATAGTACGCCTATGTCAGCGGGCGCGGTCGTGGACCCCGTTACCCCGTTGGTACTCCGCCCATGTCCGCTAATGGTCGTCGCCGACATGTCGAGACCTGCAAAAGTTCGAACGGCGAGTTCCCAGGCTCACGTGCAAGGCGGCTCTTTTGTCGGCATGTTCGTCAAAGATATCATCGAATGATTAATGGGTTTTCGGGTGAATCCCCAACCGCCGAGCTGTTTACGAAAACAAACGTGATGACTCATGCGTTTTTCCGAGAATTGCAGAAGGTCATGCGTCTCACTGTCGCCTGAGACTTGCAAAACAAAATACGTGGGGAATCCCAGATGACGCAAGCGCTTTTCCGAGAAATGCAGAAGGTCATACGCGGCGTCTTTCGCTTCGGAGATCGGAAACGTTCGGGCGGCATCGTAGAACCGCACCCATTTCGAGCGGGAATATTTGAACTGGAAGCGTCTTTCGCTTCAGGCGGCGTTCATGACACATGTGGCGGGAATATTTGAACTGCAGGAGGTGTTTTATGACACAGGCAATGCTGTCTTAACCGCACACACAGAGGTGAAGAGTGGAGGGGGCGTAGCCATAAGGAAAATGGTTATGATCGACGATTGTCAGTGTGAAAATGTCCTCTGAAGAATATAGACGTAAATTGGAGGAATTTGGTGCGCGAGTACGAGCTATAGCCAAAGACTTGGAGTTTTACGAAGACAAGCTGAATTGCACGAAACAACTGGAGAAGTTGGCCATATCTGCTGCATATTGGGACAAGGTGTTCGAAAGGTACACCACAACTGCAGTACCGCAATCGCCCATAGGACCTGTCAGAAGAATTCAGCCAGAACCACTCTAAAGATGGCGGCGGCGGCCAACTTATACGTTCTGCTCGTATTTGTCAGTATGGCAGGCAGATTGTACGTCAATGCTCCGAATGATGTACATGAAGCTGAAGTTTGTTTTGGAAAATGTATCGACGACGACGGCGCGCAGTGGCAGAAAATGGAGCGAACTCATGTAAATGGAGGGCTAGAGGTGTTCTGCTCCCATCAACTACTGACCATGGGCGACGACGACAATTCGACGTACCTCAACTTCAAGCTGAAGCTCAAGACAGAAGAACGAACCATCATGCTGGATTCCTCCTCCTTGATGAAGAATGGATCGATGTCACTCGAATCGGTTGCTGAACAAGAAACGCACGACTTGTTCGTCATTGCATGTGTCATCATGACCTTGATGAGTGTAGCCATATTGAAATTTCTTGTTATGAGCATACGCAATAACCTACTCGATTCATCATGTAATTTGAAAGTGAATGCTTGAATAAAGATGTGTGAGAACGAAAAAAGAGGTCTTTCATTTTGGACAGATGGCTGAGAGACGACTCTCCGTCGACGCCATCTATCCACGCCACTGTGAGGCAACTCATAAGGGTGAGCTCCTCCGAGGACGCCATCTATCCACGCCACTGTGAACCAACTCATAAGTGTGAGTGACAGATGACGCCGCCTTCGAGGACGCCATCTATCCACACCACTGTGAGGCAACTCATAAGTGTGAGCTCCTCCGAGGGCGCCATCTATCCACGCCACTCTGAACCAATGCGTGAGTGACAGATGACGCCGTCTTCGAGGACGCCATCTATCCACGCCACTGTGAACCAATGCGTAAGTGACAGATGACGCTGCCTTCGAGGACGCCATCTACCCACGCCACTGTGAGGCCGACTCATAAGTGTGAGTGACAGATGACGTCGCCTCGGAGGACGCCATCTATCCACGACACTCAGAACCACCCATCGCACAGTGATCTGTGCCCCACACTCTTGTTTTTTCATTTTATTTTTTCCCACCCCACAATCTGAAAGAGAAAAAAAACAACCCTTTCGAAAATTCGATTTATTGATCGAAAAAAAAACATACATTTCTCTCAACGAGGTAAAACATTATTGGAGAACCATCTAAGCATAGAGTCCACATTGAACTGTGTACACATAAACTTGGAATTGTAGGCGGCGGCTATGTGGTTCGGGCATGGCGTGGGCGTTGGCTGGAAATTCTCCTCCATTCCCTGCGTCGTACCGTCGAACTGAGAGACGTCCTGGACATTGGGGAAGACCACTCCGATTTCTCGTACCTTCTTCGAGAGGAACTCGGCTTTCTGACTGCCTCTCACGTATATGATTTCGGCCGAGTGCAGTAGGTATTTTTGCAAAATGGCATCGACGTCGTGGTATTCAATGTCCCCCGAAGAATACGGGATGCTGTGTATGAACTTTTCCAAATAGCGGGCGGTCTTCTTATCTTTGTCCGTCAGCACGACAAAGGGCATTGGCGGCTTGAAGAGGAAATTCTGCCTCTGATGTCCGATGTGGATGGTAAGTTCTTTGGGGTGGAACGCCCCATTGACGATGAAACCTTGTATGTCGACGAAAGCGATTCTCATGATGTGTGTGTGCGTCTTGTACTCGTGATAGCTGGCAACTGAATGACGAAGCGCGCTAGAGAGCGTCACTTCTCCCACTTCTCCCACCACCGCAGCGCCGCCTATGAGAGATTTCTCATGACTTCGGTGAGGGGGAAGTACTCCATCAGACAATCGTGTATGATGATGCAATATACGCGGGTTTTATCGGGAAAACCCACGCTGGCCTCGATGTCGAGACGGACGTCAACCGTCGAGGATTTCATCCGTTCTTCTTGTTTCGAGCAGTCTATGACGAAGAGGGCGCGCTCCTTGAAAGCGACGTAATTCAGGAGAGCCGACTTCTTTGCCGCCATATTGGTGTAGCTCGGCAGGAACTCGGTGTAATTGAAATGGGCGTCCGTATAGTGATTTCGCTGGAAATCCAACTGCATACGTTCATTGGGCCAATATTCCCCGTTCAGAGACAGACGAATGTTCTGAATGTGAACGTGATCGAAGGACGTCGGGTCGGCAGCTGCGACGTCGCGTTTGTCCGTCTGGAAACATACTACGACGAAACGTGGTCTTTCCACAGCCGTACTCGTCTTGACAGCCCAAATTTCTCGTTTAGCGTCCTTCGTGATGGCAGGCAGTTCGTTCAACTCCCATTTTCGAAACGGTATAACTATAGGTTCATCCGCCTGAATGGCCCTCATCAACTGCTCCCGAATGTCATCGTTCGGATAGATGTGTTTGATTTTCAGCTCGATATTCTCGATGACAACTTTGACGGTGGTTGTTCCTGCAGCAGCCGCCGCCCCCAATTCTCGTATGATTACGCAATCGGTATCGTTGCGAGCTCGAACGAAGCGAAGTGTCTGTCTGCCGCACGTTATGAGCGGGTAATCGTTGAAAATGTTGAATATGTGCTTCAGCGGAACTAGTACGCTGAACGACTTGTCTTGATCGTTGAGAACAGGCGGAGAATCGGGATAATTCCATCCGGCTATTGCCATGTGTGAGGAGTCTTGGCGCTCATAGCAAACCATGGCTCGGATGGCGCTTACGATCCCAGGATCACGAACCGTTTCGATTTCTCGAGCGCTCTCGCTGTAGGTGCAAGAGTCGAAGAGGAAGGCGGCGAAATTGGGGGCGAGCGATACGTTGCCCGTCCCGGTAATTTCCAGCTTTCCATTGATCGACATCTGAGACTCGTTCATGGCGAAATACGAGTCGACTTGATTGATGTTGAACTCTACGATATCGTTGCAGTTGTACGACTTGATGAAAGGTGTGTACGAGCGGTATTCGGCCTTGCGAATAGTTTCGTCGAATTTCGGCTTTCGAAACACGTCGAATATCGTGGTCGGTGGCTCAGAGGGCCCCGTCGACGTCGACGACTCAAAGTCATTACGTCTTCTTTTGCTTGTTTGCGGCATAGCTCTTGAAGGCACCGTCACCCAATGTGTATGCGGTAAGAACTTGTTTGAGGAACGCTCTGTTTGCACAAGTCAATTGGTGGTGACGCTCTGAAGGCTGCTTCACAACTAACTGACCTCCTGCAGCGCGTTTTCCTTTATTGGATTCGAAGATCAGTCCCATCTGTCCCGGGCAACTCGCACCTCCAAGACGATGGTGCTTTTTTCACCTTGAAAGTCTACGGGTCGACCGTCCTGATCGAGGGCTAATACGGTAACGTTGGTGATTTCTCGCTGCGGAATCACCGGTAGGTACAACAGATTCGAAGGTGTTTCGTTGATTGCGTATCCGGGGTCCACTTGAATGGCGAATTCGTAGATGGTGTGCGCAGGCGTGTCACCGTCGAAGGCTCCCCAAGTAATACTGCACTCGAAACGTATTGTCGATACTTTTATAATGTTGACAGGTAGATCCGACGAATGCAGTTGGTTGACAGGTAGGAATTTCGCCGAAAAGCCCAAAATGTGTCCAATATTGCCCTGCTCTTCGAACGAAATGTCAAAGTACTTGCTGTACATTTCACATTTCAACGTGTTATTGTTGGGTTTGAGCGAAAAGGTGGCATCTTGCTCTGCACCGCTCAGGTGCGAAATGTTCATCTTTTTCCGTATGAACGCCTCGATATCGGCAATTTCGTAACATCCTCGAGGAAACTCGATGGTTTCGAGTGTGCCCTCACGGTCGTAGTAGAAGAACTTTGACCCTCTCTCGATGTTCGGAATAGAGTTGTACGAGTGAAACGACCTCAACGCCAACTCGTACTCTTTGTTCGGGTTGAGCACGATAGGCGCTTGCGGCCTAAAGGAAAACACGTGATTGTGACTGTTCACTCTCAACAGCTGCGACATGACGACTGATGATGGATGGATAGGTGCAGAGATATAAATAGCCACAAGTCAATCAACGTTTATTCGTAATACAATCTGAGACAAAATACACAGCGTGTCTCCATGCGAGGGCCGCAAACGTCAGGCCACACGTGACGATTGTAGTTCCGGTTGCAAGGCAGGAAACGTTTCAGCTTTTGGCGTACATCTTCGGGGAACCACAACCACGTTTCGATGGTAATGTTCCTCATCAGGACGACGATGACGAACCACATTTCCTCCTCGGACAAGTCCATTACGCGGTGGTCCATAGAAATCCATAGAATGCTGCTCGTGGAGAAGCATGGCGAGTGCTTGGAGCTGCAGGAAAATGACGTTTGGAAAATCTTCTCGGCGAACAGCACAATAGTGAAGAACCGAGTCGCCATGTTGGATTCCATCAACTTTTGTGCCTACTACCACAATCTGCTAGATGGCGTTAGACGCTACTTTCGCTGCAACCCGGACGCCACCGTGGGAGGCATGCAACTTCTGACGACGTTCAGCGACATCTGCCCCGACAGTTTGCTGAGCAACGCCATGAACGATTATCTTTTCTTCTATAGAACCAATATTTTGAATGATCTATTGAAAGATGAATAAACTTGTTTGTACGTACACTGTGTGTCTTATTTTTGAGGTTTTTGATGTCATTTTTTCGTCGGAAAAACGCGCCATTTTTGATGCAGTTTTTCGACGAAAAAATTGCATCAAAACGCGCCATTTTTGACGTGTTTTTCGACACTCATTTTCGATGCGTCGAAGTGACAGAAAAACGTCATTTTTCACGTGTTTTTTCGACGCTCATTTTCGATGCGTGAAAACGCGTGAAAAACGAAGGTTTTTTGTCACTTCGACGCATCGAAAACGAGCATCGAAAAAACAGGCAAAAAACGACGTATTTTGGTCACTTTGAAAATGACAAATTTTGGGCGAGAAACAGTCGATGAAAACTGCACAATTTTCATCCCATTTTACATGTATTCTTATGGGAAAAACCGGCGATTTTGATCGACTCATTTTCGCACAAAAATCATCGAAAAACGACCAGTTTTTCACGATATTTCGGTGCTCATTTTCGGTGCGTCGAAGTGACAGAAAAACGTCGTTTTTCACGTGTTTTTTCGACGCTCATTTTCGATGCGTGAAAACGCGTGAAAAACGATGTTTTTCTGTCACTTCGACGCATCGAAAATGAGCATCGAAAAAACACGCAAAAAACGATGTTTTTTGGTCACTTTTGACGCGTCAAAAACGCACCGTTTTTGTGCTGTTTTTTCGCCCCAAAAATGGCATGTTTTCGTGCACTTTTTTGCTTGCAAAAAACATGCTATTTTTGATGTGTGCCTGAAGGGCCTCTCTCTCTCTCTCTCTCTCTCTCTCTCTCTCTCTCTCTCTCTCTCACACACACACACAAAATCAAAGTCAGTAGATTTCAGATACAAGTATATATATATTTCCTATAACATATAATTCTATATATATATATGGATATGTACAATTGTTGAGAGAGATGGGGAAAAAAACTCTATTTTACACCAAGTCATCGTCGTCTACATCTTCCATGACGTCGACGTTTTCGAAAGCGTCGGGGTTCACTGAACCGCCGGCGTTTTCGGAAACGTCGTCGACGGCGTCCTCCAAAACCGAATAATGGCCCCACGGATATGTATCGAAGCTATTCGGGATCAGTTTCCTCTTGTCATCGTGAGGACTTAGCGCGATTTTCGTCTGTTCAACACTAAAAACGTTGTGCGCATACGAACGAATGCACCTTTGAGTTGCGAGTTTTTCGCGATTTTCCTGCAGGCAATTCAGGTAATCCTCAAAGGTGATATCGTTCGCAACCACATTGTATTTGACCCCTTTGGACTTTTTGACGCATTTTTGCCCCTGAATTTTGAAAGTGTACATTTTTGCCCGCAACCCCACGAAATCTGTCATGATGCACCCGTTGGCTTCATCTTTCATCAAACCGGGTACTTTTTTGTTTGCTTGCGGAATTTTGAATGGGTTATCGCTTGGGTAATCGCTCGTATCGAATTTATCCAGGTGAGACGCAATGAGATCTCGGTAGGCGTCGTCACAGGTGAGTTCGTACACCAAAGAGTCCGTATCGGTGTACATGAGCTTGCACTGGTCTCGCGTATACTTTTTCATCATGAAATCATAATGGAAATCGTATACGCAGACCTTGGATATGTCGAGGATGGACATGCCGATATACAGGGGTTTGTTGAACTCCAAATCGCACTTGAGGAGTTCGATAGCCATGAGGTCGTTGTCGAAGATGGTTCGACTGTGGAATTTGGGACTGCTGATGAGATTTTTGGCACCATACCTGCCGTGCCATCGGTTGACCAGTTTCACCACTCGGTGTTTTCGGATGTTTTCCATTGTTTTGCCGAAAACACTGTTGTTGGCAAGCTTGTAGTGGTTTTTGCCAAAGGTCGTGGTCGCCTG
The DNA here is from genome assembly GCA_032362365.1 of Zygogramma bicolorata. Taxonomy (NCBI): domain Eukaryota; kingdom Metazoa; phylum Arthropoda; class Insecta; order Coleoptera; family Chrysomelidae; genus Zygogramma; species Zygogramma bicolorata. The sequence goes on along the minus strand of JAVJAQ010001844.1, from coordinate 21,652 downwards.
CGCCCGCAACCTCGTATTCAGTTCAATGTAGGGCTTGAGCCAAGCCTGCTGCTTGAACTGAAGTACTTTGTGTACTTTTGTGAGTACAAGTCCGTGCGCTAGTGCCTGTTTCAGTAGCCGATAGTGTACGACGTATCTTTCCTTTCGGTACAGGGTGGTCATCAATTTTGGGTGTTTTGAGTTTGGTGGTACTCGGTGTTCGGCGCACATCGGAAAATCTCGATGTTTGTCGTGGAGATGCTCGGGGTACTCCAAGTCGACCTCGAGGATATACCCAACGTCGGACGAGTCCGAAACGTTGCGAATATCCAGATCGTCGAAGTTTTCGACCCATTTGAATTGGCCCACCGGCAAATGTTCCATCATGGCCCATCCATAGAGGTTGTTGACGTCGAAATACATCAAGTACTTGGACGGTTTCGAAGGATCGAACTCGGCCATGTACTTGTTGTTGGCTTTCGAGTAACGGTTGCAGCACTGGCTGATACCGCCTCGAATGCCCCGCTCTATGAACAGCACCATGTCGACGTCTCTGAGAAGTTCCAACTTACACTTTGTGTACTTCAACATACACGACCACGTATAGCCGGGCATGGTGAAGTACCAAGCGGGATCGAGCCCGTAGGTGCTGTGGCCGATCTTGCGGAAATTCTCAAAGATATCGGTCAGCAACAATATGTCGGTTTTCATGTACAGATCCGAATATTCGCCGAGGGTTTTCACCCCGAACGATTGCCATACCCGTTGCGCATGCTCGTACTCGCTTTCGGTGATGTCGCAATCGTTCAGTTTATTGTGAAATTCCTCGAGAGCTGGCAACTGTGTACACTCCAGTTTGTCCAGCGTGTCGACAAAGTCGTATGGGAATACCCCTTTGCGCGTGAGCAGTTCGTATTGTTCGGCGCTCACGTGACTGAATTCTTTGCGCGTTGCGCGCAAGTCTTCAGTTTTCATGGTGCGCACCAACCCATCCAAACTCATACTCAAAAATCGGAAAGAGTCGATGAAGCGGAATTTGATGGTCGTCTCCTCGTCGTACTGTGTGAAGGAAATGTACTTTTCCTTGTTGATCGGCAACAGGACTATGCGTCCACGTTTAGCCAAGTCCCTGATGATGAAATGGCTGTCGTAGCCGCCCAAGTTGTGGAACACAATGGGCACTACGAACTGCTTCTTGTACTGGAGGTTGCATTGCGCATGCGCCCAGCCCCGGAATAATCCGGTGAAATGGTCGTGGTCGGCCACCTTTGCGTCCTCCGCCTTGAAGGGGTGTTCGCAAATGTGGCAGACTTTGGCAGAGTCTCGGCCCGACGGATATACATCCATCGGTACGATATGATGGATTTTGGCCTCAACCTCTTTGGCAATGTCCTTCATTCGATCGGCGAACCATTCCATCGAGTCTGCCCCCCGATGGCTATCGTAAAACGACAAAGAATCGTCGTAAGTGCATTTGAAGTAGAAACCTGCACTGAAAGCCGAATGTTTTTGGTATTTTTGGGTTTTGCTCATTTTGGACTTGGTCAAACTGTCATCAAAAGGCTCCAAAATGCTCTCGAAATCCGCGTAGATCACAAAAGGAGCTTTCTCCTTGAAAACGAAATTTCGGAATTCGATATGTGTGTATTTTGGAAATCTAATTTTGCATGAATTTTGTGCCTCGCAGTCAACCGTATGACTGTCGAGTTTCTCCTGCGTCGAAAAGTAATTCAAACATCGGTCGCAAATGAATTTTTTCTCTTTATGTTTGCTGAGTTGTTTACTGACAAGTCGAGACAAGTCTTTGATCCAGCAGTAATGTCCGCGGATGTTTGTGACGTCATCGTCCGTATCGTCATCGTCTTCCTCGTATATTGTCGGTAGTGGGTCATAGTCATTGATTTTTGGTGTGTAGGTTTGTTCGATCAAAAGTAAATTTACATGTCTGTCTAATTTCTTTTTTGTCTGTCGAATGGGAGCAACATCGAAATAGGGTCGAGCGTCTGATGATGGTTTGATCAATTCCAAAATGAACACATTGACCGAAATTGAGTTCAATTTTTCGAATTTGTCGATTTGTTTGATGGTCATGGGAAATTTCAAACCCTCTGTATTCAACTTTTCACGCCAATTCGGATACGATGATGTACGTGCAGGATTTTTCCCTGCCGGAGATGGATATAGAGCCGAAACGATCGCCCAAGCGAAACATGCATCGTCATCGTTTTTGACGTTGATGCATGCATGTTTTTTCTTGATTGGTTCCGGAAGTTCGATGAAAGATGAACCGAGCCCATTCCCGAATCCCGCTTTATTGATATTTATTTCCAAACTCACGATTTTCCTCAAAGACCACCCACTTTCCCTCCCGCTGAATTCGTCCAATTTGGTCAAAATTTTTCCCTCGATATTTTCTTTGAACCACGCTTTCAAATCCGTCCCCTGGTCAATTACTTCGTTTTTAGTGTTGAAATATTTCATTTCCACACTTTCTTGTTGATCGGCGGAAATTTTGAAGAACTCTCCGCAAAAAGCTGCATTCACTTTCAGCGACGCTCCAACCTTCTTCAGTGCGTTCATTATGCGACGCTTGAATAGGCTGAAAGCGTCGCTGAAAAATTGAAGTACATCTTTGTGCTTCAAGTTTATGATCACCCCTGTACGTACGCGCCCCTGAAAGGTGGAAATCAAGTCCTCCCAGATGACACGGCTCGTCAATTTTCGCGCCCCTCCCCCAGCTGCCAACCCCCGCCCCTCGATAGGATTTTTTAGGAAATTTTGAAATGCTTTGACATGGCCTAAATTTGTTTGAAGTTTTCTCAAAATGCCGATTGAAGAGGAATCCGACACCCGAATAGCTTTTTTCAATATACAAACAGATCGTTTGCTATGCTTTAGCCAAAGTTCGCGTTCCGCCGCGCTGAATTTTGTCCCCAAAGTTTTCCGAATTTCCCCAAATTTAGCAATCATTTCATCACTGACGGCGGATATGTCTGCCATTATTCGGTTTTATATGTGGAAATATGGTGCAAACAGAGTATTTTCCTCACCTGCTCAATCAGTTTTCGACAAATTCGAAGGGGATTGTCTTTGCGGCGGTGGTGGCTCCCCCCTCCTTGATGACTATCGAGTATTTTCCTGGAGTGAACTGCTCCAATTTATCCCGCAGGACTGTGACCACTCGTCTAGGCAGGAATACTTCGTTATCTGGGAGATCTGCAACGACGGCCTCCCCAAACTTTGTCTTCACAAGACGCAGCTTCTGAATAGGATAGGGCAGGTTTTTCTGCAATGTGCTCAGCGGAATAGTCTGCTTATATCCAGATGAGCTGGCGACTGCGTTTATATCTGCAATTTCCATCTAAAATGAGTGATCATCGTTTCAGAAAAAAATATCAAGTGCCCAAAGGAAAAGAAAAATTTTTGCCACCCAGCCGAAAAATACGAGAAAATTTTTGGCTCACCCTGTATACGTCTGAAAAAACTCACACACACTGTATGAGCTAACCCACCCCACATGAAAAATATTTGGATGTCATGAGCAATCGGGACACTTTGACAGAAAAAGGTTTTCGACACACACTGTATATGCCGTTCGAAAAACTCATACACTGAGCTAATGGAAAAAGTTTCGACACACGCTGTATATGCCGATCGAAAAACTCACACACTGAGCCAACGGAAAAAGTTTTCGACACACACTGTATATATGCCGTTCGAAAAACTCACACACTGAGCCAGCGGAAAAAGTTTCGACACACGCTGTATATGCCGTTCGAAAAAATCACACTAAGTCAACGGAAAAAGTTTCGATCTGTATATGCCGAAGATCGCACTCAACCAGTATGAGAGCCGTTTTGCGCGAAAAAACACTCCCGAGTATGAAGGAAAAAAGGTACTTACATTTTTCGTTTGAAGACACTGGACACAAACACAACACTTTGTTGATTGAGAAAGAGAGAGCGTATTGACTGAGATGTTCACTCGTCGAATTCTCGAAGCAAAATGATGCGCGTCGCTTGTCGATCATAGCCAAGTTGACGCAATCCCCTCCCGCGCCGCGTCTATCTCGTTGACCTCTAGAAGAATATGACAGCATTGCCTCAACGTACCACCCACATGTGTCATGAACGCCGCCTGAAGCGAAAGACGCTTCCAGTTCAAATATTCCCGCTCGAAATGGGTGCGGTTCTACGATGCCGCCCGAACGTTTCCGATCTCCGAAGCGAAAGACGCCGCGTATGACCTTCTGCATTTCTCGGAAAAGCGCTTGCGTCATCTGGGATTCCCCACGTATTTTGTTTTGCAAGTCTCAGGCGACAGTGAGACGCATGACCTTCTGCAATTCTCGGAAAAACGCATGAGTCATCACGTTTGTTTTCGTAAACAGCTCGGCGGTTGGGGATTCACCCGAAAACCCATTAATCATTCGATGATATCTTTGACGAACATGCCGACAAAAGAGCCGCCTTGCACGTGAGCCTGGGAACTCGCCGTTCGAACTTTTGCAGGTCTCGACATGTCGGCGACGACCGTTAGCGGACATGGGCGGAGTACCAACGGGGTAACGGGGTCCACGACCGCGCCCGCTGACATAGGCGTACTATGTTCCCTAAATCGCTCGATATACGCTAAGGGGGTTCTGTGACCGGGATCTCGGTCACAGAAACCCCTTTGCTATACTACTTACTTCTATCTGAGGTTCCGTGCTCACTTTGGTGCGGTGGAGATGTACCTATTGGAATTTCGTCCTGCAGGAAACTCGATGAAAATTAGACAGTCGTCACACGATATCATCGCATTCATTGCAGGATGAAAAGTTTTCAATAGGGAATGGAAGTCGTAACTAATATGATGAATTCAAAATAAAGTTACAATAACCACGTAATGGTGGAACAGCAAGAATCTACCTGAACGTACATATGAACAATGAGATTGGAGCCTTTGATGTGAAAGTTGAAACTTCTCCTGGAGATCAATTACCCCAACCCCTAAGTAATATTATTTGCACTCGACATTGTTTCGCTAACAAGGTTATCATCTCCAGGAGAAGGCAATAACTTATACTGAGTATGAGTTTTTTTATCCTCTGCAGAATATTTTTCATCATGAATATGGTTAACAAGAATGAAACAACCGAGGTGAAGAAGCTGCAATATAAAAGCTCAATTAGTGGATCTGGTTTTTATAATACACGAAACCGCATTCACTAGTTCAAATATTTCAAGGTTGAAACTATTACCAGATCAAGTTTGTCTTCAGCCAGTTTCATACAAAATTTATGTAAGATATTGATAATATACCTACATAGCTTAGTATCGGTATCAATATTTGATGGACTTATTTATTTGTGCAACAACTTAGCTGATACTGCCTCCACTACTAAACTATTGAATTTTGAAGGGGAATTTGAAAGCAGATATAATGGTCCTTACAATATTCCCATAGTATGAAAGAATAGCGTGTCATAATGTCATTTATCGATAGAAAGCCGAATTGAACTTAGTGAGGCATTTCAGAAACGAATGAATGATAATGAATAGACAAATGGATGAATACTTCAAAACGTTTATATAATAGGAGTTGATTCAATTGAAGACCGAACATATCGCATGGTGTCAGCAAAGCTATTATTGCCTACTTTGAGAAATATATTGGGAGATCCAAAAGCTTCTGAATCGTTTGAAACAGGTCTGAAGGCCAAGATGGAAAAAAATCATTAGAAATAAAGCAAAGAGCTTCATTTTCGAATATCGTCAAAGAACAAAGTTGTATCTCACGGGACTGAGACGGAATTCGAAACATACTATGTTAGGCATGCTGTAGGAATAAAAAATGATGGGTTTCAGAACGAATTTTTTCCTCAATCAGCTTTTGCCTCCAAACAACCCCCGGATTCGCAGGTGCAGTTTAACCGTCAAGATAAAAGAACTGGAGTAATCGGGTGCTTTTTCAATCTATATAGAGCACCACAAAGCTAGATATTGTTAATTTCGATAAAGAAAACATGTATTGCATGAATATTCATTTCTTTCTTTTCTTCGTTGTTTTTTTGGATTATTAACCTACCATAATCTAAAAAAATAGGAATAAATATTGGAATCTATACAAGCTGCTGCATTAATCAACAACAGTTTTTTCTGAATGAAACCCGTTCTTTCAGTCAGCAACTTCCAATATGATTCAAATTTGCCTGTTACAAAAAACGGAACTAGTATTAATTGAAATACTTATCGTTGTTCGCGACAACAATCCGATTCCATTTTCAAAATCTGTACACAAATCTCTCACTTCTATGTTCGTTTACGAAAACATGTGTAGATAGATTTGACATAACTTATTGTTTTTCGAGCCGGGGTGCGATTTAAACTGAATGCCCTCAATGGGGTGCAACTATCCTCAGAAAACATGATAATAAAAGTTTTCGTCAATTTTCGTTTCCAGCCACTACTTTCTCTTGGTATCATTCGAGTGTCATTCCATTCCACTGTGTGATCTCTATCAGCAGAAAGAATGTGTTCTGATGAATTAGAATCACCAATCTGTCCGTTCAATGTTCATCTTATGTTCACTCATTCGCACTTCCAGTGGTCTTGACGTCTCACCGATATATTCTCGACCGCAAGAACAAGGAATTTGATGAATGACATTCCTTGTGTTTTTCATTATGTTAGTTGGTTTAGTGTGTGACTGAACGTAAAGTATTTGTTGTTCCCAATGTTGTTTTAACTTTATTCCTGTTGCCGATCCGTTTTATCTTTTCCTTCAGTCAAGGAAATAAGGTATAACGTTCGTTACATGATGTGTACTTTATGTGGATTGTATGCCCTCACTGGGGGGTGTGTTACGATTTTGAATTTTGTTGTATCTCCTATGAAGTTCTCTGGGTATCCATTATCTTTTAAAATTGATTTGATGAATTTATTCTCTTCATTGATTTTTTTATGAATTGCATACCATTTCAGTCATATCATAAAGAAATGCATTTTTTGGCACTTGTGGTGGTTTGAGTTGTAGATATGGCATGCAAGTTGAGCGAGAGAAATAAATCGATTCTTTGTCACGTCATGAAGGTAAGGATGTAGCTCATTCAGATTCACTCTTTCCTCTTTCTGAGGAATGAATCAAACGTCTATGAATGATACCAAGAACGCACCCCCAGGATTAGGATTGAATTCCGGGGGGAGGGTCCTAAATCAACATATATGTAACATTTATGTAAGGAACAAAATAATGTATTTATTAAATTTAGATTAATGCGAAACAAAACATTTATTTACCTATTTTCAGAACAAAAATTGCTACTTAAGGTAATATATTGAAGAACAAAATCTATATAACGTTTTTCCTTAGCGAGTCTTTTTTTAATTTTTCCTGGGTCAACATCCGTTCCATAATTAATATTCAACAGGGCTAAATATGTTTGTCTATTTTCCGACATAGAATTTCTCAGATTTTTGAACGTCTCTGAGTCGAGAAACTCCTCTCTGTTGTTACTGTTGTCACAGGTATGGTTCAAAAGCCGTCACTGACCAATTTTCCAGTGCTTTGATTTTCATTATGCCCTACTTTGATCTTCGATAAAACACAGAACTCACAAACTGCATCCGTAACCTTGGAATAGGCTAATCGCTTATATTTTTCTTGTGATTTCACAAAATCTGAAATATTATTTTCAGGTATGTCGAGTTCAGGATCCAGATCGCTACCTAGATCTCCTTGCAAATGAAATGTGCTGGGCGTCTCAAAAGTTGCTTATTGCGAAGTAATTGTATAGTTACACTCAGATTGTCATTCACTTTAGGTTCCAAATATCAAAGTAAAGATGCCTGTCTCTTATTCATGTTTTTCTAAAAACTGTGAAATATGGGCGAGGTAGTTGGTTCGCTTCACCAACGGGGTAGAGATTCATCTTTATGAGAATTTTTCTGTCTTTTGGCGATTGACTCCTGAGGTATGGCGTAGGGAGTTAGTAACAAGCCCACATGCTAAAGGACTTCGAGAGATGTCGATGGCGTTGGGTTATAATACTAAAACCACAAATCCACTTCTAGTACGAAATATGCTTTTTTTAGGTGATATTATATTACTTTTCAGTTGTTTTACTCATTTTTCACGTCACTCTTACACAGATTCACTGCACCGGTATTTCTGGTATTTTAACAAAAATATTTACTCCACGAAAAACACTATTTTTGTGTAGTAAAATGTTCGCATCTGAGATGAAATTTGACTTTGTGTTAAGCAACTTCAATTGATCATTAGCTTGTCCAGTCCAGAGACGAGATTCGGACATTGACGTAATATAACATGGACTGGGTGTCGCTTAACCCTCAAATACAAGTTCTTGCGGCCCGAACCAACTAAGGGCATCTGCGTCATAGTCGTCATCGTCATAATGGGTTACGTCATCAGTAATATGTGTTGCATCCTTAGATTCCGTAGGTAATCAGTTCTTTTCTGGTATCCCATTGATTCTTAAATATTTACTGGATTATTGAAAAATATTCAAGAATGGGACCAAATGAAATTATGGTGCATATTGAAAATTTTCAATAGTCAATATTTTCGGGTATTGAATAATATATTTCAATAAACCACTAGGTACCCACGAGAAATTTCAGAAATATCAGTGGTGCGTCATTATTTTCTTCTAAAACAGTTATTTTCAGTAACTCAGTAGATTTACTAGAATAGCATATGATTCGTATAAGTATTCCTTGTTCCTTATATATAGATTTTTATCGATATTGGTCATTTTTTCACGACCTTTACTGTAATGAAATGTTCAATTCATATAGTTTTCAGTATGTGATTTGAAAATGTTTTTTTTAATTATAAATATATCATGCATTGAAAAATCCACTCTTATGATTTCGACTCTAAAAAAATCCTATGTTTTCATTCAATGACCATAGCAATTTTCCATTCACTTCAACTGAAGCAATAGATTATTCAAAAATTGGCATTGAAAAAATTTGGACATCATTGTTGTCTCAAGTATAAGATTTGACATTCCTTCAAGAAGTATTATATCTCACATTGAGAATAAATGGGTGGAAAGGGCTTCAAAAAATCGCAAACACAAATCAACAGATCAACAACTCCCTCACTGTAAAACGGATTTTTGGCTATGCAAATATGCAACAAGTGATACATTGTGACGTCACTCGTAAGTGGTGACGCAGTTGCCCTTATTTTAATATGTTCATGCCGTTTTAGGCGTGGGGATCAATCCTCTCACTCTAATGCCCAGTCCATACTATTAGGTCAATGGATTCGGATTACATCGTCGATCATCGTCTCGCTACGGTTGCAACCTTGCGCAGTGCGCACATCTCATAATAGATCTGTTGGATTACCGATAAGGACCAGTGGGCTTATTGTACCTAATTAGTAGATATGCTTATTTTACAATTATTTTCTGTAGTATATACTTAGTAATATATACATATATATATATATATATATATATATATATATATATATATATATATATATATATATATATATATATATTTTGTGAATATTATAAATTTGGGGGGGGGCTGCAGCTCCGGTGCGTCACTGAATGATACAATATTATAAACAGAGAATGTTTGCTGATCTTCTGATTTTACTTCTATCATAGAAGTGTTTTATTCTACGTCAGCGAAATTAGAACTTTATTTATTTGATTATCATCAAAATGCAGTACGAAACTAGAAATTGATTCAGTGAAGATATGGTGCAGATATAAAGTTCTTGAGTTTGTAGAGAGACTAAGAATATATGTATAAGAATACAAGGAATTTCGGAAACGGGATTTCTTTAAAGTTTCATCAATAGAAAGGAAACTCTCACCTGAAATAGAAGAATCGGAAATGTAAACACTTTCCAAATCCCTATGTCCAGAATCTCGATTCAACTACACAAGAAGGTCGGAAAAATTCCAACCAAAAGTCAGTCAAATAATGAGGTCGCGATCTTGGTAGACCAACGTAAGCAACCGTATCACCGTATCGTAAGAAGGAACTTTAGGCAAATGTTCTATATCTCATTGACGTAGATGCTGATATGGTCAAATAAACTCTGCTTCGTAGGAAATCAATTTTCATCGGAAAGGTGGACTAGTTGATAATCAAATAATCCGAAACTTTCAAATCAAACCTTGAGTGAAAAATTTCATGAAAACCCCACACAGACACATGTCAAATGATATTTCTCACCTCGAATATAAAGAAGGTAGTATATGAGCACTTAAATATATGGAATTCATTTGTACTACCCGATGATGATGATATCGTAAGCCCCGTGTACACTTCAATCTTCAATGTCTTCCAACGGATGGTCATTACACCGACAAAATATCAGTGTACTGGAGAAATGCAGGAATTATGAATTTCAGTGAAAAAAATAGGAGGCAAATCGCAATCAACGATGGAAGTAGTATTTAGATTCGTGTCATGATATACCCTGTTCGTGCCTTAACTTATCTTCTGAAGTGATCGTAAAAATAAATGGACCTCTCCACAGAAACGACTATTTTTTGAACAGTTCAGTGCAAGCATGAGGTGTATTAAAATTGTGTCCCTGTTATTTTTGTACTTTGTGGAAATTCGTGGTAAGTATTCCATGTATTTCTTGCATAGTTATCTTAACATTGAAATTGGTGTATGCCTGTTACTTCTGCGTCAACTATTTATATATATATTATATATATTACCACATATTTCCGATTACTTTGTGTAAAGTATTCAATCATCCACGATTAAAAACGATTTCATTCTAAATAATGATATCACGAAAACCTATTGGCTTTCTTGGCTTTTTATTTCCACAGTATCTATAGTAATAAAAACTTCTCAAAAATCGAATTTTTTTTATGGATTTTCGCACCAAATATGATTACAAATCTATGAGATATCATTCTTGAGCTTTCGCTAAAATATATATTCATAGAAAAAGAAGAGCTGTTTGAATGGAAACTCCACTCATTCAACCTGAAGGAAGCACTGTTCAATCTGATCTTATCTTTCACATTATGCACTTGATCATTGCCAGGTCACTTCAGAAGCTAAATAATAACTTTCCATCACACACAGAGCATTAACCACTAGGTACCACCTGCGACCTCAGTGAAATATGCAGATCGTAGTATAACTTCCCATTTATTCCATATGAAAACTGGAAGACATCTTTTCTACTGGTACCAGGCTCTGTTCTCCAGGAAGCTCAAGTTCCTTGATAGGGTGAAGCAGGTTACCTTGCAACATCAAAGAATCAACCCATAGAAAACATCCTTTTTTCATTGCTTGATATAACACAGACAATGATTAGGTGAAACAATTCAAAACGGAAAAATTCAAAAGGAATATAAAAAAATCCACTATATTTCCCTTGTATATTATCACAAATCCTTTCAATACTGACTTGTTCTTGAAAATGGAAGAAATTCACAGAAAATATGATCTCAAATAGTGTATATTCATTTTCCATTACCGGTTGACACTTTTTTCATGCAGGGTCTACCGATTCTTGGGATCAATTTTCATTCAGTTTTGCAATGGAACATCCTGTTATAAAATAATGAAACAAAAACAATGTTATTCATTCAATGACGGTCGAAAGAAAGTTACCAAAGGATCAAACAATTCAAAAAGTGTAGATTCACAGTGAATTTTCAACTCAGTCTATCCAAATCTGAGGTATGAGAACCTTGCTCTCAATGAATCAATGTATCTACTTGCAATTTGTTCTGTACTTGCGTGAAGATTCTCCCTCATGTTCCTCCAATTCATTGTGATTCACACCTCCTGCTCCCTCAAGACTCTCAATTCTTACATTTCTTGAACCAGGATATCGAACAGGATATATTCTCCTGGCTCGAAGCAGCTTCCCTATCTTCAACCCCGAAAATTGAATATGAAACATCAATTATTCAGTTGATATTTAATTAACAAAGATGTGAATTGTTGAGTGAAATCTAATATTTATTCGCTTCAAATTATCCTTCGAAAAAATGGTATATACGAACACAAATTTCAGCGGGGTAAAAATGAATATTTGAGCAGACAGTGTTAAGCAAGATAAATGGAAAGTAGTGAATCGAATTGCAAAAGATGAAAAACAATGCATTATTGATGATGCTTCCAACAGTTGACAGTACTCATCTCAAACGGTCCTTTCACTATACTTTTCGTACAGCACGTCGTTCAACTTAGTTGAAAATGATGAAATGAATAATAACAATGCATGTCCATATTACTTGTGAAATTTCACGTACAGCAGATAGACATATAGGTATCTTCATCCTGTCGTACGATTTTCTGTACAAAAATTCGTATAGTGGGATGGGCTGTTTTAGTAGAAGAAAAATTGCGCCAGAGCTTTCATTTAAGTGGATCATCTGTGAACGAAATATTGATTCAAAAATAAAATTGTGCTCACTGAATCGAATTAAAGTAACGATTCTCTTGGAGAGATTACAATAACACGTGTTGACAATTGCCGAGATTATAATTAAATATATGATCAAGAAATATGTGGGGGGAGATAATGAATGATCAGTTCATTGGATTACATTTAACACAGATATCTTAGACAAGAAAAAAATACAATCGAAAGGATTATATTTTTCATTTGACAAATGTCAAAGGAGCCCTCAGGCCGAGTGGTCATTGGCGCCCGCAGTGGTCAGAAACGCCCGGGTTCAATTCCTGACCTCGGCAAAGATTTTTTTCTTTTTTTTTTCTTTTCATTTCTCATTGTTGTATTTTCCGTGGTTATACCATTAATTATAAATTTGTAGAATTTTTCAAAGAAATACGATTGATTACCTACCATCATTGTGTTCAATATAAATACCTAATAATATAATATTTTTAGTTCTTCATTATTTATTGGGTGTAGATAAAATAGCGTATGCAACTCTCATGTAATGGTTATTAATACACTCGCATAAACCATACGAAACTCACCTTCGGCTCGTTTCGTATCCCATATTAATACTCATGTATTAATAACCATCATTACACGATCGTTGCATAATATACTATTCTGGAAAATTAAGAGGTTAGGTCGTAGAGTATGTGATATTTCATGTTGATCATGATCTGAAATTTTCTCCTTCGTGAACGTTTAGTTACAGTTTCTGAGAATGTTCAATATTTTCATTCGTTTCAAGAATATTTTTATTTTTTATTTCCATTGAAATCGAACGCTGCTACAAGGTTAGCATCTTCAGGAAAACAAAACTTTAATGACACAGTATTAGTTAATATGATACTGATACAGTATTAGTTTTCTTTTCCTGAAGATGCTAACCTAGTAGCGAAATGCGCGTCCAGGGCAAATGAAATCAATTTAGTGTTAGAATAATTGATGTTTACTGTTTACAGAAAGTGAAAAAATATGTCGAGTGAATCAAGGTATATCAACAAGAACAATTTTCATAAGGCGTCTTCTGAAAACCATTTTTCCTATAAACAAAAAGTGCAACTAGCAACCAGTACAGACTTCAAAAGAGCAATAAGCGAGTAATAAATGATCAAAATAAGTTTGGCGCCAGATAAACAATGACTTAATGAATATATTTCTGTAAAAAAAATTGATGGTGCCATTTAAAAAAATGGGGGTGGGGGTGAATTTTCAAAGGTATCAACATGAAAATATCATTTTGAGTGCGTTATATGGAAGGCAATTAGAGGGGAGAATTCTTGGGTATTTGATTTTATATAAAAATTGCCTTCCTCGAAACACAAATTGGTGTTTGAAAAAATGTTTGATCGTACATCCGTTTTTGAGTAATGAGGGGGTAAATTTTCGTTGTGAATTTCAATATAATTCAAATGTGGCTAGATTCAGATCACCGGTAGCCTCAATAGTGATGTCTATACGTTAGTGGTTAGACAATTAACTTGTCCATGATATAATCAACTGATATATGGTTGGTTATGTTACGCTGCCTCAACAATAAAAAATTTCAGATATACTCACATCTGAGTTACCTCAATTGTTTCTTGTATCTTTCAGCTGGGAAAAATGCAATAGACGATCATCCATCTTGGAAATGTTTGCCGAAAAGTAAATGTGGAAATACACGATATGATAATGTGAAAGGAAGAATTATAGATGGAGAAAAGGCTTCTTTGGGCCAATTTCCTTGGATGGTCAGAATAGGTTTCATCGCATTCGCTCTTATGGAACCGGAATTTTCTTGTGGAGGTACTCTGATTTCAACAAGGCATGTAGTGACTGCGGCTCATTGTGGTACGAAGAATAACATGTGAGTATGTGAGTATACGGCTTATCATTCAGATGACGTCTGATATTTATGAAAAAAAATGTTTGTCAGTCAGCTTCGAACTATCCTTTTGAGGAAATGAATAACAATCGAGTTAGCTCATCTATATTGATATAATAAAGATTTTCGTTTTTAACTTCTTTTTTTGAACGTGGTAATCTTCGGAAATACTAATCAGATCATAAAAACTTTTTCACTACCAGAAAGCTGCACTACTCAGGACTGATGAAGGCTATATTTCCGAATGATTGATCAAAAAATTCAGTGAGAAATGATAGTAAAATTCGTAAATCAAGTCGGAGAAAAATAGGCGAGATGTGAGGCTTTAACGGTGTGCGCTGACAAAACGGTTTGGTCTAGACGAACATGATATTCACCCGAAATGTTGGTCTCTATTAGTTCTACAAAAAAGTCCATGGTCGGTACTATATAGCAAGCTTTTATATTAAATCACCATGAAGGTTTTTTTCAATCTATATCCATATATATAAAATGCTTTGTTCTGAACAACTGACTAACGGATCAAGGCATAGCCTAAACCGCTGATTGTAGGAACCTGAGACTTGCAGGAAGGGTTTTCCGAAATTCCATTCCTACGGGGATGAAAAACAGAGGCAAAGTTCCTATGGATGTCTATTAGTTCCAATCTACTTCAAATTTTGCATAAACATGCTCTAACAGAATCGATGGGAGACGTGTTTCGTATTTCATTGAAATCCTTCGTCAAACGGGGTTGAAAAGGAGTAGAGAGTTTTTTTGGGGTGTGAACCAACGAACAGCCTAAACAGCTGATCGTAGAGTTCCAAAACTTGGAGGGTGTGTTCTTTGTTAGATGTAGGAATCCGATAAAAAGAGTTTTCCAAAATTCCACTCCTGAGGGAGTGAAGAACCGGGTCGAAGTTTGGATGGGAGAACGTGTTTCCTAGGTCCAATCTACTTCAAATTTCGCATAAACAATATACAATTGCATCACAAAAATAAATGAATGAAATAATAAAGATACATTGGGTGGAAAATTAACGGTTTTATCCAATATCAAGATAATAATGATATGGATAATATACCGAAATCTAAAAAATAATTTGGTAGTTCCTAGGTACCAGTCATCACAACACTTCCCCCATCAATTTAGGACTAGGGCTTCGATGAGAACAAAAATTGTTGGATGTATCGTAAGCTGAGTAAATATGTTAATATCATTCATAATGTTTTAGTGATTGACTTGAGAAAAAATTCACGCGACCAACGATTTAATTTTTTTGTCCAATCGATGTCTTAGCTCTTAATTGATGAGGAGAGTAGTGTGATGGTACCTATAGGATCTACCGGATTGTTTTTCAGCTTCATAACATTATAGAACACTTCAGAATATCATATACAACAGTTTTATTTTCATTTCCAATGAAACTGTTCAGTCAAATCATCTTTCGAACAAGTATGCTCACCAACTATGTCTAATGTTTTTTAAACCGTTCAACTCGAATTTTTGTACCTGATTCATTCTCAAGTTTTGAGTTCTTGATTCTGTTTCTGATACTTTTTATTCTATTGAGTTCATTTCAATAGACGCTTACTTTTTATGTCTGTAACATAAAGTTATACACAAAAAACACCACCATAGTTACAAAATAATACATAGAACCGATGTTCATAACCTGAATATTCAGTACAAAGGAACTCTTACTCCCCCGCCACACAAAAGTGAACTTTTAAAATGATCCTTCTCATATAAAAAACCGCCGTCTATAATGAGGTTCCTGGAATGATTGAATAAAAATCTCTAGCTGTGTTTTAAAAAAGGTTACAAGAATCATATGATGAACACATAAAGTCTATTATCCCGAGGACTGCTCTAATGAATTCCTTCTGAGACTGATATAGGTGTATGTATTATATGCAACTTTCCTTCCTGTGGATCTGCTGTTTCCCTGTTTCTTCCTGATATGAATTTTATTTTCACGTACAGAGGAGGTACTTCGGTATCTCCAACTGATCTTCGGCAATTTTTGAGTTCTTACATGAATTATAAATGAACTATTTTTTTTCGCAATTCACTGAGAAATGAAGCCCCTCCATTATTATTATTTTTACCTCATTATCAAAAGGTTTATTTCCTCAAAAATTTTTGCAAGCTAACTACTCAAAAAATAATCCTTCCAAAGACTTCACTTGACTAAGGACCGCGTATACTTGTTCATTCTCACCTGAAAATACAACTGAGGGAATATTTCCCTCATATATAAAATGTCCCATAAGAGCAATGCAATTATAGAAAACTCACAGCGGTAATTTCATTGTATCAAGTCATCATAACAACACATTTGAAACCGTATCGCTAGACGTCAGTAAACAACACAAATAAATGTCAGATAGACTTCAGAAATAGAAAAACATTTCGCGTTTAGGTGAGTACTCCATACAATCTATAAAGTATAAATGAACAAAAAATAACATTTCCTTAAGAATTTATTTATTCGTGAAATATTCCAATGAATTACATTCGTGCATAAAAATATCCAGATAATTTTGCATTCAAGCGTGATATCTTATACAAATTGCATTCGGTTATTTTCATATTTTGTAAAAGAGCTCTCGTCCTTCGGACTCGGGCACTTTCGCCAAAATATGAAAATAAACTCTTGCAATTTTTAGATATCACGCTTTCTTGCAAAATTATCGTTAATTTTTATGCACTCGTGCAATTATAACCGATAATATCACCCTGACAGGATGTTGATGACTTTTCAAATATCACATCTAAACTAAAGCTATTGGGAAGTATTCAGTGACTAGGGTAGTGGGTATGTAAGAAAAATTACAAAATATGGAGATCTTTTCGAACCCCAAAGACTCTAGAACAATCTGTTGAATTGGTAGTACTGATAAAAGCTGAAGATCATACTATTTGCGTGCCAAAAGTCGGCAAAATTTTCAGCTATTCAGATGCAGGAGGCCCAATGACCATTAACCACACTGTAGAATTCCCCAAAAGCCGCATGTTTCAATCATTTTATTTTCCATTGAAAAATATTATCATTTCTATAATGAATTCCAATACAAATTATCATTATTTCATTCATTTCGTTGATGCGAACTCTATTGATTATTATATTCTTTCAAATCATTACTTTTTCAGTGTAAGAGTTGGAGAAAACAATGTGAAAACTGATCCTGACTGTGAAGGAGATATATGTGCTCCGTCACCACAAGATATACTCATAGAAAAATACTTGATGGATGTGTATGACAAAGAATCATCTACCGATGACATCAATTTGATATATTTGAAGAAGGATGTCAAAACCAATGGTGAATATTTTGTATCCTTCCGGTATATGGGTAGAATGTCTATTTTGAGAGAGAAAATTTTTGAAACTTTTTCAGAAGATTCAATCATCCAAGTTGGCTCCGGTCAACGAGTCGGTGCTCTGATTGTATTTCAAATTGGGTGAGACGAGAAAATTAAATATGGTTGGTTAGAAGAATAGTTCAAAATGGGGTTTGATGATGGGGAATGGTAGTAGTATACACTGAATGTAGAACAAATTAATTTGTAGGTAAAATTTTGGGGATATTGTCGCAATTTCTGACGAAATTCGCTGAAGGAATAATTGAATTAAAAAAAATATTATTGACAAAAAAGTTCATTACCTTCGGAACTATCTGATTTATTTTTATGAAAAAATTGTGGTCATTAAGGACATGACGAAGTATATTTCTACGGATCTTTATCAAAATATAATAACTTTTGTGGAAATGAGAAACGAAAGCCCTTTGTTTTCAAAAATTAAGGGATCCACATATTTCTATATTAGAGAGTTGAAGTGATTGCAATACGTAGACCTCAACGTAGACGTTAACGTACGAAATATAACGTTTACGGGTTTTCATGAAGTTGAGTTGAAGTCGTACCATAGACATCTATATGACGTTACTGTTAGCCGTTAATCGCAGTGCTGCCGTTTTGTAAGTGATTACCACTAATTACTCCATTTATGAGCATTTCCAACGCTGCGGAGTAATCGTAGAGTAATAAGACGTTTGTGAGGATTTTCCGCGGATTCCGTGATTTTGAGCCTATGGACTCTTGAAAAAGAATGACATTTTTATTTGATACCGAAAGTCAGATTAATAGAATTTATTAGGATCAGATTAACAATTCAGGTTATCCAATTCTGCTTGAATTATGTGGATTTTCAATACCCTTAGATTCAGGTCTGAGGCTCTGAGCCTTACAAGTAATTGGGTTATTGTATAGTTCCTTGAATTCATAAACAATAATACCAATAAATATATCACTATTCATATTGAATTTCACTTTCAAGATAATGAAATTTGATTCCTACTGATGAACACATTAGGTACTTGCATTTTGATTATTCAAGAAACTGCATTCTCAATCACTAATTTTTTACACGCTCCCTTCTCAACGATGCAACTGTAACTGAATGTTTCTTCGCAAAATTTTGAATCATCTCTTAGAGAGTACTAATACTGACATTTTGTCTGTGATTTGGGTCATATTGATCTAAACTACAGTTCGTCTTTTCGGATCTTTATAGGGAATGTGGCCTCATACCTCCCTTGCCAAATGAAGTTTCAAAATTCGGTCATTCGCAACTCATCGATGTAATTCGTATATTCATCGGATTACGTACTTACCTTAACGCCCGCAAGAATACGTAGGCCTGTAAACGAGTTCTCGTCATAAACGTAAACAATGAAAAACTACGCTTGCGTAG
The DNA here is from genome assembly GCA_032362365.1 of Zygogramma bicolorata. Classification (NCBI taxonomy): domain Eukaryota; kingdom Metazoa; phylum Arthropoda; class Insecta; order Coleoptera; family Chrysomelidae; genus Zygogramma; species Zygogramma bicolorata. The sequence continues at coordinate 2,647 of JAVJAQ010001844.1, read as the reverse complement.
ATGTCAATATGTAAGTTTAAGTTAAAGTTCATGGCAGCACTTCAACTCTCTATTTTGATATTTTTCCCAGCTGATTTTTTCGTTTAGAACTGTAACATGGTAAGACATAGGGAATTTAATTTTTCAGATTTTGTGGTTCCCATATGTCTACCCTCCGGTCAACTACTTGAAAAAGATATGATGGGAAAGCATATGACAATCGCCGGATGGGGATACACAAACAGTTCTTACGATAGTCGTTCCGACGATCTGATGCATGTTGCAGCACCTGTGGTCGATCTGTCTCAATGCAACACTCTCTACGTTCACAATTTGACCGATAATCAGTATTGTATTGGATTTCCAGTCGGTTAGTATCATCTTGAACTATCGGTCACAGATTACAGAAACAAGTTCAGAAAGGCAACTGCATACTCGAAAAAACAAAAAGTATTGCGTTGCATTCCAGTAGCGGATGTTGACTCCAAATATTCAAAAGAAATGGATGCATTGAAGAAAACTGTAAACAAAATGGTTAAGGCTTCCGCGGCCGAGGTATTCGGTACCACTACTTTGATTCGGGTTTGAAGGCCGTCGTTTTTTAGAATTTCTTCCTGACGTTCCTTCAGAGGCTCATAGATCTTGAGTTAGGGTTAGTTAGAGAGTCATCGGAGTCTAACTCAAGATGTACGAACCTCTACGAGAAGTTAGCCACTCGCGCCAGCGAAAGGTCAGGAAGAAATTCCAAAAAACTGCCTTCAAACCCGAACCAAAGTAGTGATACTGAAAACTGTAGAAACTGAAAATGCAGAATACTGTATTATTAACGAGCTGATGACGGATTTCCCATAATAATTCGATACAAACCAACCAATCCATCTCGCCATCAATTACAACAGATCCCCTATGCGAGAAGCATAGTTTTCTTCGGAATACATGGCGTCACATAGTCTGGAACGAATTATTATATGTCGCAGATTAAAAAAGGATAAGTAATTTTTTTAACCTCACCTGAAACTTCAAGAGAAATGAGAGCATTATCTGAGTCTTCTTTCAATAGTGGCAGCGTGAATTCCGAAGAAGACTGTACTTTGAACAAAAAATATGGGTTGAAAATTTGATTCCCAAGAGATTTTTATAGTTTGTTGATTTGACTCACTCGTTCCAAGTATAGAAAATCACTGGATTATTCTTTGAATAAACGATGATTTTGAAGGAAGCATGGTGTTCATCAACTGTCGAATAAAAATCAGCTCATAACTCGCAGAAAACTATCTCTTTGAAATACCATGGACCACGCACACTCATGCAAAAAGTTTTTCGGTCAAATCGTCCGAATATCTAGTATGTTGTTGATATGGTCTTCCTGGAAGAAAGTTACCATAGCCACTTAAAAATTATATTCATAGTTTACGGAATACATAGCGTTGAAATTGTAAAATGACACTTTCAGGCCATTATTGACTGAAATTTATTACTGGGAAAATCAAAATTAGTAAGGTTTACCCCGTCGATTCTATTGAACTGGCTCATATTTATATAAATTATCATGAATGAAGCGTTTTACCTCATTATTAATAGTCAATCATTTTTTTCAGCATTTTAATAACATAAACAGCACATTTCAATGAACACTCAAACACGTAAAATAAAAAATAGCTCATAACCTCAACTTTATGACAGATATAGCGAACGACCGATTCAAATATTTAAGGTTTCCTGAACTCAAATGAAGATGGCGAACAATTAGTTTTTATTAAATACAATTCATTTTTTGTGGCATGAGAAGAAACCGTTGTATGAAGATTTTGAAACAACGACATAACGAATGATTTTATGTTTTTTGTGGCGCGATTTTCATTTCATATTAAATTTTCAATTATCAACCTTGTACAATGAGAGGTGTAACGCCATCTCTTGGTATCGTCAGCAAGCATTATCATATGCACTGCGTAAGCATCATATTTCTTCTGGATCATAGAAGGCATACATCGTTGTTTGACATTTCGAATTTGTAAAATTTTCACCTATTCTTTTCTTCTTATGTAAATGAAATACTGATCAAATGAATTGTTCTTCCTTCTATTTGTTCAAAAAATAATCTCTCCAAATAAAACTCGTTCTTCAAATTTAATAAGATAAATTTTCATTTTCGAAACACTCAAACTTTTTTATTCTGAGGCAAAAGCATTCAAACAAACCGAATTAAATAAAATCACTCGTCCTACGGACTCGTGATTTTATCAATCGGTTTGTTTTCATACTTTTGCCAAATAAAAAAGTTTTTGTGGAAAATGAAAATTTATCGATTAAATTTGAAGGACTCGTGGTATTACCTTTGATAATTTGGGCAATTTCGAAAATGGAAAAATCATTTCATGAATATGAAAATCTTAAATCACGAGTCAGGCACGGTGAATGCGGTTATTTCAGATTTTTATGTTTTATGTTTCAGGCAACTTAATTGAAGTTGCTGGGCAACGATTTGGTTTTTTAAAAATTTCGTTTATTTTTAAAATGAATACAATTGCTCGGTAGCTGTGCTGGATCAAACGTAAAAATCGAACAATGATGCGTTCTCGCGTTTATATAGAGAATATAATGCAAACTCAGCGTCTACGAGCTATGGTAAACACTTGGATTATTACAATGGGTCTATTCATTAGGA